>PVIW01006433.1:0-75856 GCA_004026585.1 Noctilio leporinus
ACAGCCTAAGTGCCCATCAGTGGATGATTGGATCAAAAAACTTTGGTACATTTACACAATGGAATTCTATATAGCAGAAAGAAAGAAGGAACTTGTACCCTTTGCAACAACATGGATGGAACTGGAGAGTATTATGCTTAGTGAAATAAGCCAGTCAGTGAAGGACAAATATCATATGATCTCATCCATTACAGGACAAAAATGAGCAAAACTAACAACAAGCAAAACAGAACCAAGTATATGAATACAAGGAATAGGCCTTCAGTGGTCAGGAGAAAAGGGGTTGGTGGGAGAGGGGAGGCAGAGGCAAGGAAGGGGAGCAGCTTAGACAAGAACCTAGTATAAAGGAACTGTGGACATGGACAACAGGTGGGATTGACTTTGGGGGGAATGGGTGGGTGGGGATGGGGACAGAGGGGGGCAAAAAGGGGATGGATGTAATACAACAGCAATAAAATAAAATAAATAAAAAAAAAGGAGTGATTCTCTGTTGGGGTCTCTCTGGGATGGTGTTGGGGCATGGAGCCCCATGCAGGCCAGATGAAGCCTGTAAGATCTGACAAAGCTGGGGGCATACAGGACCCTATGCTCCAAGGGGGACCCCAATTATGAATCTAGGCTTGGGAATATTCCATATATTCTTTAATGTCTACCTGTAACCTAAACTACCTTGACTTGTGTATTGCACCTGCAGTAGATGTTAAACCTTAACCACATGTAATCTCACCCTCCTCAAAACTCTATGGGTCACCTGGAGTTCTTGAAGTCACCTTGTCTAAAAGATGGTAGCCTGAAGCAGGTGGTCACATTCCTTCTATTGTTATCTAAACTCAACAACTCCCTTTCGTTTGAATACTAGTCTATGGTAATAATTTGTGGTGTGTTCATGCATCTCCAACCTTGTATAACCAATAAAAACCTTTGGGGGTAGGCCATTTAGGCCTTTGTCAAACAGACATTGGTCAACTTTCTCTACCCTAGAATGAGCTACCTGGGAAGAAGGTTCATTTCATCTGCGGCACCAAGAGATCTCTGCTGGTTGGAGGTCCCTCACAATTCCCCTAAGAGACTGCATGGTTATACAAAGATAGAAAGATAGTTGTAAAAGTCAAACCTAGAGAGGAAAAGATAATTGGCTATAATAATGGATATTTTCTTCTCCTTATTCTAAGGAAGTATCATTTTGCATTTAAGAATGAACTGGTGAAGAAAAATGAAAAATAAAGGAAATCGTACATAGAGAAGAAAAGATGAAGTTTGGCTAATACGCATGATTTTCAATATAAGTTAAAGTATGCAGATAATTTACAGAATTTTACATTATAATTAAGAAAATGAACCAAGTTATAATATTGACAGACTCAGGTGAAATGTTTCCTATGTGTGTAATAGAGTGGATTACTTTCCCTGTTAAGACAACTAATAAAAAATAATCAAGAAGAAATGAGTAAAAATCGTAAACAACCGATTTATGAAATTAGGAGTTCCGCTCAGACTTACTGCATTTAGTTGTAATTTTTTTTTTAGTTTAAAGCAACTGAAATGTAACTGGGGCTAATTTAAACAAAAATAATGTTTATTTAAAATATTCTGTAACTCCAAGAAACTGGGGAGACCTCAGAATGAGGCACAGAGGTAAACAGCAATGAACTATGCAGAAAAGGTGTTGTAGAACTGATTTTTTTTTAAATACCATTGTTGCACTTGCTTAATGCAAACCTCATATTTTCAACACCAACATCAATGACACTTGACAGTGGAGATGATGATACTGCAGAAAAAATGATTTGGTAAAATCACTATTTATCTGTGTCAATAATTTCTTATACAATATTTCAGTAGTGGTAACCTACATGTTCACTTGCATGCTTCCTTAATCCAAGGAAAGTTGGGTGTAAAATAAGAATGGCTGAAATTTACATGATTTCAATGTGCATGGGGGTTCCCAACAGAAAAGGAGTTATTTCAGGAATGTTGCCCAGTCTGAAAACACAGATGTCTACCAGATAGGGTTTTGTTGTTTTTTATTCTTTAATTCCTGATGTTTACCTACACACATACATACATAATCATATATTGAGATACAATATAAACTGTTATTAATGTATATGCATATAGGTATATAGATATGCACTTATGTATATGTGTATATATGAAGAGTTTAAAAGAATATTCAGGCCATGGCTGGTAGCACAGTGGATAAGGTGCTGGCCTGTGAACCCAAAGATCGCAGGTTCGATTCCCAGCCAGGGCAACATAACTAGGTTGCAGGTCTCCAGGCAGGTCTGTGGCTGGAGGCAGGTGAAAAGCAACCATACATTGATGTCTCTCTCCCTCTCTGCCTCTCTCTCTTCCTCTCTTTCTAAAAATAATAAAATAAAACCTTAAAAAAAACGACTTTGTTTATATTAAAAAAAAAAAGAATATTCAATTACTGTGTTAATTAACTAATACAACTAAAAGAACATTAGACACAGGGTTTCTCTATCTACATGAATTTCCTCTTGCCACCATAAAGAACATTTCTGTACATATTATTAAATTATTAAAAGTATGTATTTTGAAGAAAAATAAATATACTTAAAGTAGTCTCAGAAATCTCAAATATGCAATGATTTTTCTAATTTATTGAACAAAAAAGCTTGGCAATCCATTTTTCCCTTTTGGGTTCAAGACTCTGTAACAGGAATTCATTAAATCTTTCAAACATTTGTAAGTATACACTTATCTATATTTCTTTGTTTTTAGGTTCCAAATATAAGCTGATGACTGTTATTACAAAATCAAACCTCTTTGAAACTCAAAGAAATGGCTCAATTAGGTATTTAATAAAATTTATCTGTTGTGAGAATCTATGAATGATTTTAACAAGCAAAATTCTCTGAATACAAATTATTATACTTTTAAAGAAATTGAGAGATGGAAATGTTGACTCAAGGTTCTTTTTATTTATATTCATCTTATCTGATCTTTTTACAGATTTATGATCAAATTTACCTACCGTATGAAATATGTGCTTTCAGTACAAAGCTAAATATTTAGTTCTATTCATTTTACTATTGAATGTCTAATCAGGTGTATTTAGAGAAAAATATAGAGTCCATTTGGCTTGCTTTTAATCCCAATGCAGTAGCCATCTCCAAATTCCACCAACAAAACTAGAACAACAGCTTCATTGGCTATCTTAGGTATTACTTAAACATTATGACCTAGAACACTGTTTGCCCAAGGCCTACCAAGGTATCAGTTAGTATTATTACATGGATGGATGGATGAATCGAGGAATGGATGAATAGATGGATGGAAGGATGGATAGGTAAGTGAATATATTGGAAACAATGAAGATGGGTACTGTGTACTTAGATGCAGAAACATCTTTACTATAACCACTGACATAATTTTCTAAAATTATAATCTCTGTATTTGCTTTTTACTCTTCCCAATTTGATATTTTATTATTGATATCATGTTTAATTTGATAATATTTTCTTATTACAGTTTTTAATTTTTCCTTTGGTTATATTATCTCTTCATGTAAGGAAAAAATAATAATTTTATTTTTTTATATCTGGGTGACTACTAGAAAGTAAGAATTAAATTGCTGATTATTAAGTAGAAGAGGGAATGCTCGCTCTGTGTGCAGTCAAGATATATTGGCCAGTGATGGTTATATCCAGAAATAACTTTTTCCTGTATACTTGGTCATAAATAGACCAAAGATAATTAGGACAAAAATCAATGTCCTCAGAGATTATTTTGATCTCCTAACCTTTCTTATAATTCTGATTTGATGATGACAAATAATTTGGTAAAGTATACTTCTCATTTTATAGCACTTTTTTTTTTTTTTTTGTCTTTTGTGTGTTTGTTTGTTTGTTGTGATCATTGGTTTATCACAAGATACTATCAGGAAGTCTGTCCTGAAAGTATCAACTTGGTATCAATATAATTAAAACAGTTTTCTTATACAGTACTTTCCGGACAGACCTAGTATATTTAAATATTTTCCTCTCTTGTTATCATTCCTATTTCTCATTGTTCATAAAACTATACTATGTGTTTCATATACTTTATTCATAATCTTAAATATATGGTGTTTTTGTGTTATAAGTGAGTTAATTTATATAAATAGTATTATACTATAAATATAATTTTTTCACTATTATTCAGAATTATGTGTGCATTTTTATAAGCCTTGGGAAATTTTCTCTGGGGTATACTAGAAGTGGAATGATTGAATCACACAGCAAACATACACTTAACTGACATAGAAAATGCAAAATTGTTTTCTGAGATAAGTGTAACTATTTATACTCCTGGGAGTAGTGTATGAGGTTTCTTTTTCCTCACATCCTTTACACAGTTTGGTATTGTATTCTCATGTAGTATTTTGTTATTCTGATGTATAATATGCTGTCTTTCTGGTGACATAGTTGAAAAGTAAACCTTTGTTATTTTAAGTCATTGAGAGTGCTGGGTTTTCATTACTGTCATGATGATTCAATGACCATTCAAGCTTTTTTTTTTTTTTTCTGTGTGAATGTTTAGAGCCACAACAGGTGGGTGTCCTTGAAGTTGTTAAGTTAAAGGCTTTACTGTGACAATTTGGATACTGAAGGCATCTTTGTTTGCTGCACCTTATCAGCTGTTTATGGTGGAAAATAAAATAATTACAGAGTGCAATGCCATTATTATGAGCATATAAAATGTCAATTATTCTATGTAATTCCTGAAATTACTTATAACAGGTTATTACTTTGGAGTTGTTCAACTGTGGTGTCTGCTAACACATGGTATGCCTTTAATTTTCTACCAAAATGGTTATATAAGAATAACAGCTTTATAACCACCAAAAAACACAAAACACACACATTGGAACATGAACTAGAAGCCTAGACACTTCAAATAAGTTATTTTGAACATATTGCCTTGGATTTTGCTTGTGTTTTTGTACATATGTGTACTTTTTTTTTTTTTTTTTTTTTTTTTTTTTTTTTTTTTTTTTTTTTTTTTTTTTAGATTTTTATTCATTATTTGCAGAGAGAACAGGAGGAAGGGAGAAGGAGAGAAGCATCCATGTATGGTTGCCTTTCATCTGCCTCTAGCTAAGGACCTAGCTGGAGACCTGGCTTAGCAACCTGGTTATGTGTCCTGACTGGGGGATTGAATTAGCAACCTTTGGGTTTTCAGGTTGGTGCCAATCCACTGAGCCACACCAGCCAGGGCCATATGTGTACTTTTTTAAAATTTCCCTTTTCCCTGATTATAGGTTTAAAGATAATTATAATTCATGTATTTATTTGATAATTATTTACTAAACAAACTTTATATATAAAGGTATAGGAAGCATTTTACATTCTTATTAAAACAGTAGCAAATGAAGAATAAAGATATGTTGACAGTAAAAATTGCATATAGTATTAAATTTCTTTTATTTTCTAAATTTGGACAAAAATAAGATAGATGTCAGCTTTCTATTAAATATTTGGCTATTAAGCTCCAGTTTGTCTTCCCTTCTCCTTGCTCCTCCTCCTTCCCATTTTCTTCTTTTGTTCCAAAATATAAGCAAAACTCTCACTACTATGTAGACTTTATAAGCAAGGATAAGGTAGCACTTTTTTCATTAATAAAGAAAGCTACAGCCCTGGCTGGTAGCTCAGTGGAAGGGTGCTGGCCTGCGACCCTAAAGGTCTCTGGTTCAATTCCCAACCAGGGCACATAACCAGGTTGCAAGCCAGGTCTTCAGCCAGGTTCCCAGTTGGAGGCAGGTGAAAGGCAACCATACGTTGATGTTTCTCTCCCTCTCTGCCTCCCTCCCTTTCCCTCTCTTCAAAAATAAAGTCTTTAAAAAATAAAACTAGACAAATACCATATGATCTCACCCATTACAGGACAATAATGAACAAAACTAACAACAATCAAAACAGAACCAAATATATGAATACAGTGAATAGGCCTTCAGTGGTCAGGTAGAAAGGGGTTGGGGGGAGGGGGGAGGAAGAGGCAAGAAAGGGGAGCAAGCCCTGGCTGGTAGCACAGTGGATAAGGCACCGGCCTGTGAACCCAAAGGTCGCAGGTTCGATTCCCCAGCCAGGGCACATAACCAGGTTGCAAACCAGGTCTCCAGTCAGGTCTGTGGCTGGAGGCAGGTGAAACGCAATCATACATTGATGTCTCTCTCCCTCTCTGCCTCTCTCCCTTCCCCTCTTTCTAAAAATAATGAAATAAAATCTTTAAAAAATTGAAAAAAAAAAAAAAAGAAAGGGGAGCAGTTTAGGCAAGAACCTAGTATAAAGGAACCATGGACATGGACAACAGGTGGGATTGACTTTGGGGGGAATGGGTGGGTGGGGAGGGGGACAGAGGGGAGCGAAAAGGGGATGGATGTAATACAACAACAATAAAATTAAAGATAATAATAATAAATAAAACTATATAATGATTTGTGAAACTCATATACATAATTTTTTTTTTATATATTGTTATCTTATGTAAATATAACATAAGCCAGTTAAGAGAAACTGGACTCTTCTCTGGATTTTAGGAGAAATTTTATGAAATAAATATTATCTTCTAATGCTAGATTAGAAGAAAAAATGAAAAAAGTGAAAGAGGAGGTGGAAACAAAAAGAAAACACTTTGAGGAAACAAGTAATGGAAAAGAGCTGGAAGTAAGAACTATAAGCTTCTTGAGACTTGGTTGCAAACTGGTGTTGCGGGAGCTGGCATGATAGTATCATATTGGCAAGACATCCTAAGAGTCTTCTGTCTGGTTCTCTCCAGTGCTATAGCTGGACCTCTCACCTTTGCCACCACTCAGCATCTGCACATCCCTTCAATGGCTAAAGTAGCAATGGCCTACAAGGCAAAAAAGAAGGTTCATGCTGTCACTGATTTGCTCCTGCTTTTACCTGGAACTGAGAAACATCAATATCTATACTTACCATGATGTAGAAATGAAGCAAATCAAGAAACATACCTCTGGTCAGGCTTTTGAGCTAATTTTTAAGTCATCATCTCCCAGCTCAGAAGCCCCATGAGCTTTAGCTTCTTCAAAGAGCAAAGACATGTCCCTGAGAAAAATCCAGAAAAAGCTGGAGGCCCCTGAGGAAAGAAGAAAGTCTCAGGAGGCCCAGGAGCTGAACCAGTTGGAGAGAAGAGGAAAAAGGGGTGTGAGTGTGAAATCCTGCAGAAAGCATTGGAGGAAAATGACTTTAACAAAAATGGCAGAGGAAAAGCTAATCCTGAAAATGGAACAGATTAAGGAAAATCATGAGGATCATCTAGCTGCTATTATTGAACATCTTCAGGAAAAGGAGAGGCACACCTGAGCTGTGCAGGAACAGGAAATGGCATGCAAGTAGAAGTGTCTGCTAAGGAGGTGGAGGGGATGGCAAATCTCACTGCTGGCAAGTCCCCCTGCCTTTATTGTAATGAATCATGAGATATCAGTATTGTAGATACATGGCCTGGTTTAAAAAGAACTCAATATAAAAAATAAAATTAAAAACAACTATTACAAAAAAATCTTCCTGGTCTGTGTGGCTCAGTTGGTAAACCAAAAGTCATGAGATTGATTGCTGGTCATGCATATCCTAGGTTGCTGGTTCTACCCCAGTGAAGGTCTAGGAGAAGCAACTGATAGATGTTTCTCTCCCTCTTTCTCTTCCCCTAGCCTCTCTCTCTAAAAACCATTAAAAAAATATGTCCCCAGGTGGAATTTCTAAAAAAATTAAAAATCAGTGGGGGATAAAGACATCTGAAGACCAATCTGCTTTTAGTTCTCTTTAAGAGTAAGAAAAACAGAGATTACATGTTTTACTCTGAGATCAGGAACACTATTCCTATCCCTTTTTCTTCCCATTGCCCCCTGCCTCCCCCTTTCTTTCCTTTTCTTTTCTTTTCCTTCCTTCCTTCCTTCCTTCCTTCCTTCCTTCCTTCCTTCCTTCCTTCCTTTTCTTTCTGCTGATAATGCATAATTCATTTTGTTAGGTAAATAAGAACATAGTGACCATTTAAAAACATCTCTCCCACCTGGAAATCATTATGCAACACTAATATATAATACAATTGAAAAGAGTGTTGGACACTATAAAGTCACAGATGCCGGGTCTATTTGTTGAAATGAAACATACTTCAGAGTATACATAAAAGTGAGATAAAACGATGTATTTTTCATATTCCAAGGTAGTTAAGATTTCAGATAGAAAGAATGACATGTATGACTACCTAGTGATAGAAAATCACATAAATGAATATACAATATGACATAAGCCTTACATGTTTATATATACTTTGAACTGTATATATTGACATATTCTCACATACCTCTAAATGTAATCTTATTTTTTTTAATATTTAATTTCATTTATTTTGCTACACAGTTGTCCCAATCCCCCCCCCCCTTCGCCCCCTTCCACCCAGTACCCTATTTCCTCTGGCAATGCCCCCTTTAGTTCACATCCATGTGTCATACATATAAGTTCTTTGGCTTCTCCATTTCCTTTATTTTTCTTAACATCCCTCTGTCTATTCTGTAACCACCAATGTGTGCTTTTTAAATTTTTTCCTTTCACATCCAGACAATTCACCATTTAATTACTGCTTTCTGTCAGCTTCTCAAATCATATTAATACAAAATTTTTTTCATTGTTTCAAAATGCCTACGTTAATTCATTTCTTTAAAGAATTACTTTTAAGTAATATGTATTGCAATATTACCAAATACATTAAAAAATAAATTTACACATATACATATTTTTACACATAAAGTACATACTGGATTTTGAAGAGGTAATACAAAATATTTAAAATATGCCAATAGCTTATGTAACTATTACATGTTAAATGATAGTGTTTTAGATATATTGCAGCAAATTGAGCAGATGTTTTCTTCTTTAACGCTATTTTTACTCTGTAATGTTATTTTTGTGAAATATATCACAGAAATGGTGATTGTGGAACTCACTTTTGTGAAAGTTGTCCTAAGACAGTGACAAACCCATAGTAAAAAACGAATTTGGTTTTGGAGTCAGATCCTCCCCCCTCCAATTGTACAATTCAACTTTATTTTAAGCTACTGGAACTACAATTTATTCTTTTTTTTTTTTTTTTCTTTTTCTTTTTTTGGCTGTGAATAGGTCTTACTTCTCTCAATACCCTACTTTTCCCCTACATGTGTTTTACACGTTGAAGCCTTCAGAAATAATGGCACTTGCAGTGCTCAGCTGGTCCCCAGAGTAGAAATTATTATGTTTACTAAGCTGAGGTAAAAAATAAAAATCTCTAGAATTTAAATAATTTTATAGTTTTTTGAACTTGTGGTTGACTTCCTGTGTGGTCCTAAACTAACCCCTGAACTAGTTAAGAGTCTGTTGAGGTAGGGAGTCTTTATCTTTAAAGCATCTTTAGCATCTCTTGCAATGCTGGTTTGGTAGAAATGTATTCTTTTAGACTTCTTTTGTCTGAGAAACTCCTTATTTCACCTTCCATGTTGAATGACAGCCTTGCTGGATAGAGTATTCTTGGTTGCTGGCCTGTTTTTCATTGCTTGAAATATTTTTTTGCCATTGCCTTCTGGTTTGTTGTGTTTCTGTTGAGAAATCAGCTGATAACCTTATGGGAGCCCCCTTGTATGTTATTAGCTGTTTCTCTCTTGATGCTTTTAGGATTCTCTCCTTGTCTTTGAAATTTGCCATTTTAATTATGATATGTCTTGAAATGGACCTGTTTGGGTTCCTTTTGGGAGGCCCTGTGCTTCCTGAGCTTGCATGACTTTTCCTCTCTAGTTAGGGAAGTTTTCTATCATTACTTTTTCAAACAGGTGTTCTATCCCTTGCTCCTTCTCTTCTCCTTCTCGTGTCCCTATGATATGGATGTTATTATGTTTCATGTTGTCCTGCAGCTCTCTTAAATTCTCTTCATTCTTTTTCAGTCTTTTCTCATTTTGTTGCATGGCCTGGGAATTTTTTTCTACATTGACCTCCAGTTCGATGATCCAGTCCTCTGCTTTCTCTAGCCTGCTTTTGATTCCTTCCATTGTGTTTTTCAATTCAGAAATTGTGTTCTTCATTTCCTCCTGGCCCTTATTGATGGTTCCTGTCCTTTTTAATGCTGGTGTAGTTCTCAGTAAGTTCCTTGTAGCTCCCCTGGAGTTTTTCATAGCTCTCCTATAGTTGTTTGTAGTTTTCTTTGAACTCTCTGAGCTCATTGAGCTTCTCTATCATCATTATTTTGAATTCCATGTCTGATAGTGTGCTTGCCTCTATTTCATTTCGTGTTCTTCCTGGGGATTCCTCCTTTCCATTTGCTGAGGGTTTCTTTGTTTTTCCATTTTAGGTGACTCTTATTTGTTTCTGCTTCTCGGATTGGTCTGCTTTGCCTTACTGTCTTAGTGGTGTGACCTCCTGTGGTGTAGAGGTGCACTTTTTTTACTTCCTGGCTTCACGCTTGGTGAGGTCAGCTTCTGTTCCAGTCTGTGCCTACTCAGCCAGTTGGAGGCAACCAGAGATCTACTGTCTTTGTCTGTCTCCTTTAGTTGTTAATCTAATTAGTCTGTGTTCTGTGGTCAATTTTAGGCACCTCTGGGATGGCAGATGAATTCAGTAGTTAATCCAATCAACCTGTGATCTGAGGTCAGGTTTAGGCACTGCTGGGTGGGGTGGATTAATTCCTATGTATAGGACTGTGGCTTCCCCTAAGGCTCCTGCCTTTTGGAGAAGAGTGGTCTACTGGCTGTATGGGGGATGGGTCAGCACTGGACCCATGGGCTGCTCTGTCAACTCTCTCCCTAAAGCCACTGATCCAAACTTTCCCCAAGCATCTCTAGTCTGCTGTGACCTTTCTCTACTCGAGCTCAGGTTAGGAGGGTGCCACTGTGTTTTTGTGCATGGTCCCTTTAAGAACTTGGTCTCTCTGTCAAGCTGGCTAAACCTGGCAGCATTTTGCTTTTCACAGCTGGGTGCTGTTTTACTCTCAGCTTTGTTGCTGTAGGCTGGGAAGCCCAGTTGGGGGTTTAAATCACATCATTCTCAGGTGCAACCCTCAACTGCTGAGATGTTTCTCTGTCCCTTCAGCTGCTGCCAGTGGGAGCCCCACCAGCCCTCCCATGTCTCTGCACTTCCTCTCGGTCATGTTGTGATGAATTGGCTCTTCTGTTCTGTCCCTGGTAATAAGACTTTTCTCCAGATGGCGTTCTGTTGGTTATTCTGTATGATTTCTCCCCAATTAAGTTGTAATTTCAGTTTGGTGTTGGGACGAAATTGGTGTAGCTTTGCTTACTCCTCTGCCATCTTGGTTCTCTCTAAATGTAATTTTAACTGACAATTTAAAGTTTATTCAATTTTGTTATGTAATTAATATCGTAACTTATTATAGATTAATATGTTTATTGTTGCACTGGATAATCAAATTATTAGAGTGAAAATTTTGCAGAGTATTAAGATACATGCATAGTTTATGTTCTAACCCAATGTACCTTGACAGACTTCAAGTGATATTTGATGTTAGTGATTTTTTTAACAGGTGTGGTTATAAAGATGGATGTATGTACTTATAACTTTCTCCCAAGATTTTGTAGAAGCTTAGCAATTTGAAAAGTGTAGTCTAAAATACCATATAGGTTGGATTTTTTAAGTTATTCTCCTGAGTCTTTGACTTGTATTTTCACTTTACCATTACAATACTCCAGCAGAACTTATAACTATGGTTAACATGGTCTTAAAACTACTTATCTGTCTATAAGTTTAGTATCAATAAAAAATAATTGTGGTTTTAATGAACATGAATGAGCATGTGGTAGAAAACATATTGAAGCCCTGGTGATATGATACTCTCAATTTAAGTTAAAAACAGGCTCTGGCTAGTGGCACAGTGGATAAGGCGCTGGTCTGGCAACCCAAAGGTCACTGGTTCGATTCCCAACCAGTGCATATAACCAGGTTAAGTCAGGTCTCCAGACAGGTCCATGGCAGGAGGCAGGTGAAAGGCAGCCACACATCGATGTGTATTTCACTCTCTACCTTTCCCCCTTCCCTCTCTCTGAAAATAAATTTTAAAAATCTTTTTTAAAAATAGTCATATTCTCTAATTTAATAAGACCATTTCATTATTAAAGGCCCTGGGTTTTGAAATTTGAAGTTTAACCATGTTACATTTTCTTTAGTGAATGAATTATTTCTAAGAGAGTAAATTTTGTATTGCTAGCTATTAAAATCTTTAGTTGACATGTTTATGAAGCTCCCTCAGGACCTAATTTTGTAGTGTACCTTTAAAAGTAAACAGCCACTTAAAATGAGGACACACAGTGTGGAGACAAAGAACATATTAAATGCTGTAATTGTTGAGCATGAGCTTTGAGGCTTGACATACCTGTGTGAACTCCAATCTTCACATTTACTTGTTGCTGTTGCACAAGTTGCTAGAGACACTCAAAGTAGCTACCCATCCCTTTCTCCCCAGGTGCACTTATATATCATAAAAACCTTTCCTTCCTAAATACTAATTTAATAACAAATTCAGTCCTTCTTTCAGCCTGACTACTGTTATCTACCAACACCATCCCACAGCTCTTTCCTCTTTGACAATCTCAGTTTCTGGCTTATTAACGTCCTCTTTAACCCAAACCCAGTCTCAGAATTTAAATATTCACATCTATGAAACATGCAACATCTAGAGGACTCATTCTTTTTTAACTATTTTCTAATTTTCTCCTTATACTTTTTATTTTCCTCCTCAAACAATTATTACTATAGTCATAATCTGAATCCTCCATCACTTTCAAATCTTGATTTCAAGTATCTCAGTCTCTGACTAGCACATTACAATGTTCTCTCTTTATCGATAGTAGATATGGTCCAATAACCCTCAGTGCATGACTATTACAGGTAGTATGGAACTGTGTACGTAAATACCTCTGATAAATATTATTTTATAAATTAGGTACAATAATTCTTCTAATTACACTATTTTATTATATATATAATAGTGCAATTAGAATAATTACTGTAATGCAATTAGAACAATTACTATAATAACATTATATAAACAGCTTTGGGGCCATTACTAAATAAAATAAGGTTACTTGAATATGAGGTTACTTGAATACCAGCCCTTTGATACAGCAGTTGATCTGAATGCCAGCAGTGCTACTACATAGAAAATGCCAAATATCATATGACTTTGCTTATATGTGAAATCAAAAGGATGAAATAAATGAGCCAAGGAAACAGAAACAGGTTCATAGATATAGGGAACAAACTGAAGGAATCCAGAGAGAAAGGGCTAGGGGAATGGTTGAAAAAGGTGCAGAGATTAAAAAGTTATGAAATAGTTATGGGATCATAAAGTACAGCATGTGGAATATAGTCAATAACATTGTATTAACTATGTATGGTGCCAAGTGGGTACTAGAATTATCAGGGGTATCTATTATTGTCTAAAAACTATGTTTTATACCTGAAACAAATTATTAAAATAATTGCATGCTAGCCAGCGTGGCTCAGGTGTTTGGTAGAAGTTTGCAGGTCCCATCTCCAATCCAGGCACCTGATCAATGTTTCTCTACCACATTGATGTTTTCCTCTCTCCCTTCTCCTCTCTCTAAAAGCAATGAAAAATCAACTTCCTTGAGTGATGATAAAAAATGTTTTTAAAATATTGACTATCAAATGTAATTAAAAATAAATAAAAGGAGGCTACTGCATGACTAATAGGTACAGTGTATAGGGTGCAGAAATGCTGGACAAAGGGATGATTCCAGTTCTGAGTGGGACAAAGAGGAAACTTGGGATTTCATTAGGTACTCAGAATGTCATGCAATTTAAGTTTTATAAATTTTTATTTCTGGAGTTTTCCATTTAATAGCTTGGACCAGTAGTGACTGAAAGTGTGGAAAGTGAAACCATGGCTAAGGCAGGACAACTGTGTATCTCTCCAGATCACGTGTCCAAGCACTTCGGTGCCAGTCTTTGCCACATTACGCTTCTCTTTATGACCACCCTCCCTCCCTTGTCACCTGCTACTAACCCAGCTGCTTGCTCCTTTTTCTGCTTGTGCTTCCCTGACTAAACATTGTGATCACCTCTTTTTAAACTCACGCAACTCATTTTCGTAGCCTCCTTCTAGCCTATACTGCCAATGAACCATGATACCTTCTATTTTCCTTCTTTGCCTTTCCACCAGAGCATTTGAATTTTATTGTAGAAAAAAATCAAACAACTGATTTAATTGACTCATTCATAAATTCAAATCTGCACTGTACAGCTTTGCCACTATTATATTCCTCTAATAGGCCATATATTCCAATCTCTAAGATTAAGGGTCAGCAAACTCTAATGAGCATCATCCTGATACCAATTTTGTAAATAAAATTTTATTATAACACAGGTACATGTGGGAGATCCCTGATCCGAAGAGATCCCTCCATGGCACAGATAGAATGAATGCCTCCCAGGCAGCTTGTGCTAGGGAAGAGAAGGCCAACAAGTGTCGGATAGACAAATGTCTCAATTGCCTTCCTCCAAGGTCTTTTATTGAATGAACTTAGCTTAAGAGTGTGTTGAATGCATGTAAAGCTCATCAATCAATGTTAAACAGTGCTAATCACAGAAAATGGGTATTATTTAGGAATAAAAATTGAAGGAATACTGAGATCTTCCTTAGGTCAGGAAGTACTCATTTAAAGTCAAAATTAAAACCTCCACTGCTGGTACATTAGAGCAATCAAGTGTGGTAAAGGAACAGGGCAAGCTTCAAAGGTCATATGGAATGTTCTTATGGCCAGATTCCTACTAGGACTCCTGGCTACAGCATCAAGGCCTAAATGTACCCAGCTTTCACAACTTTCTGGTCAGGCTTGGTCTAGCCTGCATGGGGCTCCATGCTCTGACACCTCCCCAGGGGGACCCCAACAGATACATGTGTTTATTTTAGTGTATAGTTGTTTTGCCCTACAATAGCAAAATTGAGAATTTGTAACAGAGATGGTATGGCCCACAAAGCTAAAAATGTTTACCACCTGGTCTTTTACTGAAAATTTGCCAATTGTGATTTCATATCATTTCTTTACTCCTGGGACTTCCCACGTCTCGTCTAAGAAGGAACATTCTAGGCAATATAAGATTTCTTTCTTTAGGAGGGTATCGTAGATCTTTACATGAGTATATAAAATTGTGATCACTATTTATTTCACAACAGACTTTTTAAATTGTTATTACACCACCACCAATAACAAGAATAGCATCAATGACTAAAATGTACTGTTAGGCACTGTGTTGAGTACTTTATATGTTATCTCATTGATTGATAACCTTATGATATAAGTATTCTCAGTATTCCCATGTTACCTATGAAGAAAACAAAGTGTAGAGAGGTAATACCCATGATCACTCAGATAGTAGGCAGAAGGCAAATCAAGGTGGTCTGAGTCTTGGGTTTTCTATATTTACCAATGTGCTATACTAACATCTGTGCTATACTGACACCCTTGTATATATACATACATGTCTTGTGAACCCTATAAAAGCAACTATGAAAATAACAATGTAATAAAGAAACTGATTTGAAGATATCATCAGTACCCAAATCCAGGCAGACTAACCAAAGGGCAGTGGTGAAAATATATTAGAGCAATATTAATAATAATAATAACTAACACTAATTGAGACCATTACATAAATTTATTCATTTAATATTCTCAATGAACTGAGTTTTATCATTTTATTCTGTTTTTATGTATGAGAAAATTAAGTTATTCAGAGATTCAGTAACTTGCTCAAGATGACACAGCTCATAAAAGAAGATGCATAAATTGAAATCAGTCTGTCAGGCTCCCCAGCCCAGTATCTCAGCCTTTGTAGTACTTAGCTGCATTGTATCCCCAAGAGTCACATTTTTTTCTGTTGGAACATACTTTTAGAAATTTAAGGTAATCAATATTGAAGTGAAAAACTACTGAATATATACAGAATTTAATGGACTATGTTGTGACTATTATTTTTATATCCACATAAATGTCAGCCACCCCAAACAGGAAATAACATTCAATGTGATAGGAAAGTGGCATTTGTAAAATGTACTCATTTAACTGAGGTGGAAGCTATTGTCACATAGAATTTCACAATGCCATTCTGGTGGGCTTTGAAAAGCAAAAGGCAAGGGTAAATTAGTTGTCTTCTTTATCCTCTACAACAACCCTGAGGAATGTAGTATTATTGTCATTTGGGAAGATTAAATGATTCATTAAAATAAAAATTGATAGCAGTAAAATTTTAAACACAGCTCTAACTTTAAATCCAATATTTTAATATCTAAATGCTCTCAAAAAATGCAAATGGGTAAAGAAACCATTTTAGGGTTTATTAAGTTACAAACTAAGCAAGAATATAAAAATAACAATAAAGAGAGAAAGATAAGGCTCTAAAAATATTATATTATCATTGTACCACTCATAAAATTACAAAGTATTCAATCAGGTACATTTTTAAAAATTATACTAGGTAGTTTATAAGAATTATATTTCATAATTTCAGGGAAAAGGTAGACTTGGAAAATAACAAAGTAAACATGAGGAAAAATAAATTTTATAGTAAAGTTTAGAAATTTTACTTTATTCAATTTATAATAGGACAATGTTAGGAAGTAGTACAAGTATCAAATGGGTTTATGTGTTATTTTAAAAGAGGTATGGGATCAATGTGTAGCAATGTAAATAAGTTAAAATCAAGTTCTTATGCAAAAGTCTATTTAGAACAATGAATAAGAATTCAAAAATGGGCAGATTACCTGAACAGATACATCTCCCAAGAAGACATACAAACAACCAACAGATACATGAAAAGATGTTCAACTTCATAGCTATTAGGGAAATACAAATCAAAACTTCAATGAGATACCACCTCACACCAGTTAAAAGGCTACTATCAATAAGACAAGTGATGCCAAGTGTTGGAGAGCTTGTGGAGAAATGGGGACCCTCATTCACTGCTAGTGAGAATGTAGACTGGTATAGTCACTATGGAAACAGTCCAGTGGATTCTCAAAACTCAGCAATCTCCTTGATATCTACCTAGAAAACTCAAAATCATGTATTCACAAAGATATATGCACCTCTGTGTTCATTGCAGCATTATCATGATGGCCAAGACATGGTAACAACTAAAATGTTCTTTGATAGAAGGTTAGATAAAGAGGATATGGTACATATATACAATGGAATACTACTCAGCCATAAGAAAAAAAATGAAATACTGCCATTAGCAACAACATGAATAGACCTTAAGAATATTATTCTAAGTGAAATAATTTAGTCAAAAAACCTAAGAACCATATGAGTTCACTCATATGTAGGATATAAAACTGAAACTCATGGACATAGAAATCTGGTGGTTGCCAGAAGGTGGGAGTGAGGGTGAAGGAAGTCTAATATATAGTTTGACTCTAGGTGGTGAGCACACAGTGCGATAGACAGATTTAGTATAAAAAATGTATGCTTGAAACCTCAATGATCCTATTAACCAATGTCACCCCAATACATTTTTAAAAATTTTATTGTTGTTGTATTACATCCATCCCCTTTTTGCTCCCCCCTGTCTCCTTTCCCACACACCCATTCCCCCCAAAGTCAATCCCACCTGTTAATTTAGAATATTTTAAGTGCATTTTGAGGGAATGTGGTGGATATGTGGTAGTTCTATGTGGAATAGCGGATGCAATAAAATTAAGATCCATGAAATTGTTAAAAATATAAGTAACATCAATAGGGACTTTGCCAATAGTCTTAAATTTCCTGGGAATAATACTGAAATAACAGAATCCCAGGTAAGAAGAACATGAGCTTTAGAATCAGACTGTTACATGAAAATCTGCTGAATTATAGTCACCAAGGTACCAAATCCCTCTGGGTCTATTTCTTCATCTATAAAATGGAGCTGGTAATAATAGCATCTACATCATAAAGTTGATGCACAAATTCAGGTAATATGAGGTCTGTCCAAGAAAAGTCCAGCCATTGTTAATATAACAAGAACAGTTTGGGTGACGTTGATATAACCTGGCAGCCAAGCAGAGTGGACTGGAATGCACAGGCATAACTGATGATAACTTCAGTGGGGGTAGTAGACACTGTCAAATGAGCATGTGTACTGTGTGGCTGTCACCTTCAAAATGACTGAGCAAGTAGAATAATGAATCTGCATGAAATTTTATATTAAGCTTGAACATTCTTCCATAGAAACTATTTAGATGATTCAGAAGGTCACAGCTATGGAAAACTGGTAAGTGGCAGCTTCACCACAGCAATGTGCCCACTCATGCATCATGTCTCATGCAGAGTTTTTTGGTAAAACATCAAATTACCCGGATGACTCAGCCCTGCTACAGCCCAGATTTGGTGCCTTGCAACTTCTGGCCTTTCCAAAAATTAAATCACCTTTGAAAGGAAAGAGATTTTGGGCCATTGATAAGATTCAGGAAAATATGACAAGGCAGCTGATGGTGATTGGGAGAACTGTGTTAAGTCCCAAGGAGCCTACTTTGAAGGGGACTGAGGCATCATTGTCCACATAGTGTTTCTTGTATCTTATATCTTCAATAAATGTCTTTATTTTGCGTATCACATGGATAGATATTTTCTGGACAGACCTTGTATATATAAAGCATTTGGTTTCATATTTGGTAGATGATGAGTAATCAATAAATTATATATAGTGAGAAGTCTTTGGAGCAAGGGTTGGTTTGGCTGAAAACTCCATTACTGTCCCAGGAAATTCTTCCAAAAAGTGGAGCAAATATAAAATCGCTATTAACAGAGATGTTACTGATTATGGTCTGTAATAATTATCCTTTTGAGTCTGAAAGAGTAAGAAAGACAAGCAGCCAGCCTACTACTATTCCCTAGTTAATAATACCTTCTTTCAGGCTTTCTGTATTCTGGAGCCTCTTACATGATATTTCTTTCTTACACACATACAAGCTCATCTGTTATGTACCTATGAAGTTTATAAGTCAGTTATTTGTGTGTGTGTACTTGGACTCTGAAATTTATCCAGCATTCATTCGACTTATATGTTCTAGATGTTTACTTCTTGACAGGCATTATTAGACTCTGGAGAGCAAAATAGATAATTCATGTGCTCCCTTAGAGTTTATATTCTGGTGAGAGAAGAATTAAATATATATATATATATATATATATATATATATATATATATATATATATGTATGAGAGGTAGCTATCTGATCATAAACACAAAGCAAGATAAGAGGATTGAGAACTGTGGAACAGAGTTTATATTCTTTATATAAACTGTCCCAGAAAAAAATCAGTTAAGGCTAAATATTAAATTGTGGAAAACTGGGATAGATTTTTAAAATTTATTTTTGTATTGTTAGGATTAGAATTACCTCTGAGAATTTGGCTTGTATTTAAATTAGGGTAAGGGTTAGGTTTTGTGTTAGAGTTAGGGTTAAGAGTAGAGTTAGGATTAGGTTTAGGGTTAGTGTCAGTGTTGAGTTCCTAAGTAGGGTTAAGTTAGAGTTAACATTAGAATTAGTTTGAGGTTATGGTTTGAGTTTAAATGAAAAGTTAGGGGTTGGTTTTTAATAACATACACAAAGATATTTTTAAAAAGTCTAACAAGAATAAGAAAGGAATGAAACAGACTCTCAAAGAAATTCAAGAGATAAGAAACAAGGTATCTTTGAGAATGCGATAATAAACTCAGTTATTTGATGGAAATTTCTGGTTTTAGTCCTTCATGGATTTGGGTGTGTTTCCTGACTGAAATATTCCCTTGTTTTACCCTTTATGATGAAACTAGGTATAGCGTATTTGCAATCAAACCTTACATAAATATACAGTGACAGTCACATAGTGAAATAAGAGTTCTTAATTTGTCCTGTACTTTATGAAAGGCTCTTCTTTATAGACTGAGGTTCATCAGAACATATTACTAAAGAAATATGAATGAAAGACATTCCCTATTATTCACACCTTTTCTCTTTTAGTCTTTCTTCAGTAAAGTTGAACTGCTCTTGAGTCTTTTATTCTCCCTTTTCTTAGGGGTTTCTCATCTCCACAAACATCCTCTTACACCCCCCCCCCACACACACACATGCATGCACACACACTGCATGTGCACATATTTTGGAGGTTTTGTTTTCTGGGCTCCCATTCAAAATGATGTCCTATGGGACTAAATTATTAATTTGTCAGACATTTTCAAAAACCTCTGAATTATAAGATGACCATAATTTTTATTAATCAAGAACATTTAAATAAAAGTTTACACTTATATTTAAATTTCCTTTTCTTTTTATTATATCCAGGGTGCAATTAAATAAAATTAGTAAAGAGTTTCAATACAATAAATTGGAATAGAATGTCTCCAACTTGAAGATACAAACAGAAGAACAGGGCCCTAGCTGGTGGCACAGTGGATAAGGCACCAGCCTGTGAACCCAAAGGTCACTGGTTCAATTCCCAGTCAGGGCACATAACCAGGTTGCCAGCCAGGTCTCTAGCCAGGTCCATAGCTGGAGGCAGGAGAATGGCAACCATACATTTATGTCTCTCTTCCTCTCTGTCTCTTCCCCTTCCCCTCTCTCTAAAAATAATAAATAAAATATTAAAAAAAAAATAAAAAGAACAGAAAGAACAAAAATGATTGCCTTGCCATTTTTCTCTAGACTTGTTTATCTGAGATTTGGTCTCTCAACTATACTTCAGTAGGAAAATACATGTAGAAAACTTATACTATTATTAACATATAATAGGGTACAGACATACAACCTGAAACCTATTTTGACCAGCAAAAGAGGTAGTAATCATAAGACCAGGTGTGTGTGTGTTTTTTTTTTTTTTTTTGGTACTTCTTCAAATACAAATTTCCTAATGCTTAGCACATTGTAAGACTACTATCATTTTATAATTCTTATCATCATCATTATTCTCTTCTTTATAATTATTGGTATGGGTTAGCTAAGGATAAGAATTTAAGACATAGTGATAATGACCAAAGCAAAAAGTTTTCAGGAAGCATATGAGTTAATTAAATGCATAGAATTCCAATTGAATATAATTTTCCAAAGCACCACTAAATATAAAACACCAGAATCTAATGGTACTTATTAATACCATTGATCGCTGAATTTAGTAAGATCTTGACCCTGTAAAAGTAATCAAACTACTTTACACTTTATAATTGTATTTTAATTAACACTTCCATATATCTATTTTTATTAAATGTATGAACAATGTTACTAGTATTATTATTAATATTAGAAGTTTAACCTTATTGGGAATATTATTGAAAGGTAGAAATAAAAATAATACTATTATTACAATGCTAACTTTCTTTATGGAGCTCCAAAATGCCAACTACAGCTTTAGTTTATTCACATAAAGTCATTTACTCCTCATAAAGTCTTATGAATCCAGTATGGTTCTTTTTCTGTTCATTTTACAGGTGAAAAATCTGAGGCAAAAATATATTGAGTAATTTTCCCAGTGTTACATAGTGGAGAACCTTGGATTTTCACAATCAGGCAATCTGGCTTTATAGTGATTCTATGTAGATAAAATGTGAATACCAAAGACCCATTGGTAAAAGCATAAGAAGATGCAGTAATTTAAGTTTTATGTTACTTTATGTTAATTAAAACAATAATTCTCTTTGGTTCACTTATGTGGTATTTTTATTCTACTCAATAATGGTTCATAATATACTTTTGGTGGCAATGAGATAGGAAATTATAACCTTTTTTGAATAGGTAAATATTTTAGTTTAGGATGAATCATAGATTTAACAAACTCAAGTACTGGTTCAGAAACATATTGGGATCTTCTTTTGAATTCTATTAAAACTCTTTGAGTCTGACCAACAATAATGGGATGATAAGATCTGCCTTTGGGGCTGTTGTCAATTTTTATAAAAAGATATTTTTCTTCAATCCATAGTCAGATTTCAATTTTAATAACTAGATTCCTATTAAAACTTGAGAATAAATTTAATAGGATAAAACTGTTATAAATGATAGGTAAAAGTATAAAGTCCTATGAACTATAAAGCAGCTTTATTATTCTTAACATAGTAAGTTTTGTTAAGTTCAATAGATTATGGGGTTAATATACACAGCATGTTTCTGGTGTTTGACTTTCAGAGTGTTTACTTGGTAATCACAATAATTTGGAATACCTTGCTTTTAGTTAATTTATATATTACCTGAAAATAATTGTTTCTCTTCAAACATTAGCCTTAGTTTCTCACACTGTTGTCTAAGCCAACAATATTTTTTCTTTCTTTTTTTTTCTTTTTGGCTGAACAATTTTTCCTCTGTCTTTCTCTTCTTTTACTAGTTATCCTTTTATACTCTTGTCCATATTTTAAACTATGACAGAAACATTCCCAGGATATTGCTAAGTATTGATAAGTTCTTACAAATTTACTTGAGGTTCAAAAATCTTTTGACAAGTGTACTGAGAAATACGCTAATTAGAAGCACAGAATATTGGATTTACTTTCATATTTACTGTTATTTAAAATGATGCTTAATTGTTTTATAGTGAAGAAAGCTGGCATAATGGATGCATTTATCTGCATGTCAAGTCCCAGTTCTACCATTTCTGGTTTTGTGTGCCTGGACTAGTTACTTAAACATTCATAGCATCATTTTCCTCAGTATCAAAATAATAATGAGTATATTCATTACAGGGTTGTTGTGAGGATAAAATGTGTTCATATATAAAGGTACTTGACACATATCAAGCAACAGGGAAATTTTAATTAACATTGTTTTTTTTCATTAATAATAATCCATATTATTTAGCTAGTATTACAAAGGTCTTTCACATATATTACCTCACATATGATAACCCTGTTATCTGGTGGGAAAGACAGCATAAATCTCATATCTTTTAAGCAAAGTAACTTAGTGAGTTACAAAGCTGGGACAAGAACTAAAATCCATATCCTCTGCCTTCTAATCCTTTTTGCTCTCTAAGCATTAAGATACATGTCTTTTGACTCTATTCACTGGAAAAACAGTTCATTCTGCAGGTACCCAGACAGTCCATTAAGGACAAGTTTCTTCTCTGTATTTCAAGCCAAATAGTAATGATCATTCCTTTCATTTGACTTTTCATTGTCTCTGAAAGAGCTTCTCTTAACTCAGAGGCTGGTGCAAGGGTAAGAGTCAAAATTGACTAAATGAGTTCTTCTGTACATTCCTATTATTTATTCAAACCAAAATATTGGAGAGTCCTGCAAAATATTTTGGAAAAATATTGTTTGAAGCTAATGATTAAGATAAAAATATTTGTTACAGAATTGAGTATTTAATAAGAATATGTAAATATTTCACTAAGCAGTACATTCAATTGGAGCCTAAATTTAATTTTTGCTGGCATTATGAAGCCAATGAAATAATTATTTCAATTAAATTTTGTACTATTTACTATAATTGCTTTTCTTAAAAAAATCCCATCAGCACTTTCCCAATTAGATTGAAAAGCATGTGTTAACTATGGTTAATGCAATTCTGGTCATGCTGTTTCGATCTAACTCTGAAACAGGAAAGTGGAAGATATTTTTCCACAGAGTTTAGTTTCATTAGACTGCATAACACCTTTGCTGACAAAACAGGTTCTAATAACTTAGGCCTGGGAGGTTTTTTATGTCTTCCCATACTGGATTACTATGTGGCTGAGAAAATGCTTATCTGTATGGAAAGTCGTCCAAATACTACTCTGAGTTATACATACAATCTATGAAAATACTAAATATCCAGTACATAACCACATTTGACATTTTATATTTCAGTTAACAAGAAATCAAATATTGATAATCTCCAGGGAAACACACGAGATTATTTATATAGCACATCCAAACCAACTGTTACATGAGATAGCCATCTATTTTTTAAACATCAAAGAGTTTACATTTTCATAAGCATGAATTTATTGTTATATAAACTAAGTTAAGGCAACACAGGGTGAGCACAGTACAAGACAATGCTAAAAACCATATCACTTAGAAAAATGATTAATTATAAGTGCAAAAATACTTGAGCATAGCTATTTTCCTTAATCTCTTTTAAATATATTTTTAAAGATTTTATTCACTATTTTTAGAGAGAGGAGAAGAGAGAAAGGCAGAGAGGGAGAGAGACATCAATGTATGGTTGCCTTTCACGTGCCTTTAGCTACAGACCTGGCTGAAGACTTGCTACCTGGTTATCTGTACCCAGGCTGGGAATGGAATCAGTGATCTCTGATTCCATTCCCAGAGAATGGAATTGGGGTTGGCCTGCAAACCCAAATCTCTGGGTTTGCAGGCCAGTGCCTTATCCACTATGCCACCAGCCAAGGCCATAATCTCTCTTAAATATAATAAATTATATCAATATTATTATTAAAATATTTATGAACTACATAAAATTTGTATCATCACTAAAACATGCAAAAGGGGTCCCTCAAAATATATAAAAAATAATGTCACTGTTATTGAGATAGGTAAGGTTATAAGGAGTACAAAGTGTGTATTTACATGTATAGTTTAATATACATTATTTTATATGTTGCTCAATACATAAATACACATTTATTATAAGTGCATGTGCTATTCTTATCATTGATATGTTTATTTATTAATTTATATGCAATTATATATCTAAACAATGTGAAGATGAAATATGAATAATACATAGTATATAGGTAATGCATGAAAAATACAACCAGCTGGAAAGTACAAACCACCCATGTATTCTTCCAGCATTGAGGGGAGGAGTTTGTGAGGAGAAGGGAGGGTCTGAGGTTCTTTGAAATATATTTTAAACAAATGGAGACTATTTGTAAGTGTAAACATCACAAAGTTGTGTAATTAAATAATAAATGATAAATATTGAAGTTAATTAAAATAGAATTATCTAATCTAATTTGAACAAAATATATATATGGTAAATAAATAATTGATAGATAGATAGTTAGAACACCTAGAAAGATACCAACAAAACCTGTAAAGAGGCAAATATACTTTAAGAAAAAAAGTAAAATAGAATAAGTTAGATGTGAATTGTATAACAATAATCATAGAATATTACTAAGGAATGCTAACCAAAAAATGTGCCACATTTTGTAGCCTGAAGGATTAAATTCACGGAGTATGTAATAAAGAGAATGTTTTCTATCAGTATAAAACCTTCAGACTTAGAAAGAACAATGTAAAATATAATTCAAAGAATCAATAAATCCAGAAGCTGATTTTTTGAAAAAATAAACAAAATTGATAAGCCTTTAACCAGACTCATCAAGAAAAAATGAGAAATGACCCAAATAAACAAAATCAGAAATGACAGAGGAGAAATCACAACTGATACTCCAGAAATACAAAGCATTGTAAGGAATTCCCATAAACAACTATATGACAAGAATTATGACAACCTGGGTGAAATGGAGGGATTTCTGGAAATTTATAATCTACCACAACTGAATCAGGAATAGGCAGAAATCCTGAATAGATCAATAACAACTAATGAAATGGAAGTAGTAATCAAAAAACTCCCAAAGCACAAGAGCCCAAGATGAGATGGCTATATATCTGGTGTATTTTACCAGATGATGGTGAATTTTACCAACATTTAGAGAAGAACTAACTCCTATCCTTCTTAACCTATTCCAAAAAATCCAACAAGAGGGAAGCCTCCCACTTTCTATGAGGCCAATATTATTCTAATCCCAAAACCAGGTCAAGAGACAACTAAGAACGAAAACTGCAGGCCAACATCTCTGCTGATCATAGATGCTAATATTCTCAATAAAATATTGGCCAACCAGATCCAGCAATACATTAAAAAGATCATAAACCATGATCAAGTGGGATTCATCCCAGGGAGGCAAGGATGGCACGACATTCTCAAATCAATAAATGTAATACACCACATCAACAAAATGGAAGACAAAAACTGTATGTTCATATCAATAGATGCTGAAAAAGCATTTGATAAAGTATAGTGACCATTTATGATAAAAATGCTCAGCAAAATGGGAATAGAGGGAGCATACCTCAACATCATAAAGGCCATCTATGAGAAACCTGAAGCCAACATCATACTCAATGGACAAAAACTAAAAGCTTTCCCATTAAGATCAGAAATAAGACAAGGCTGTCCACTTCCTTTACTTCTGTTCAACATCATTTTGGAAGTTCTAGCCGTAGCTACCAGAGAAGAGAAAGGAATCAAAGGTATCCAAATTGGAAAGAAGGAATTAAAAACTATCATCATTTGAAGATAACATCATAGTGCACATACAAAACCCGATAGACTCCACCAAAAACCTGCTCCACCTAATAAGCAAATTTATCAAAATAGCTGGATATAAAGTCAATAACCAGAAATCAAAAGCATTTTTGTATACCAATAATGAAACATCAGAGATAGAAGCTAGAAAACAAATCCCATTTACCATAGCAACAAGAAAAATAAAGTACTTAGGAATAAATTTAACCAAGGAGGTAAAAGACCTGTACTCAGAAAACTACAGAACACTGAAGAAAGAAATTAAGCAAGACACAAATAAATGGAAGCCTACCCATGTTCATGGATGGGAAGAATTAATATCATTAAAATGTCCATACTACCCCAAGCAATCTATAGATGCAATGCAACCCCAATTAAAATACAAATGACATATTTCACAGATATAGAAAAATACTTAAAAAATGTATATGGAGCCAAAAACACCTATGAATAGCCACAATCTTGAGAAAGAAGAACAAGGTAGGAGGAATCACAATACTGGACATCAAACTATACTACAAGGCTACTATAATTGAAACAGTCTGGTACTAGAGTAAGAACAGACATACAGGTCAATGGAACAAAATAGAGACCCCAGAAATAAACCAAGGACTCTATGGTCAATTAGTATTTGACAAAGGGGGAAGGAACATTAAATGGAGTAAAAATAGCCTCTTCAACAAGTGGTGTTGGGAGAACTGGACAGCAACATGCAAAAAAATAAATAAAACTAAACCACCAACTTATACCATACACCAGAATAAATTCTAGATGGGTAAAGAACTTAAACATAAGCAGTGCTACCATCAAGGTCCTGGAGGAAAATATATGAAGTAAAATTTCAGATATCTTACACAGAAATGTTTACTGATACTTCTCCAAGGGCAAAGGAAATAAAGATACAAATAAACAAATGATACTATATCAAACTGAAAAGTTTCTGTTCAGCTAAAGAAAACACCAGCAAAATTAATAGGGAATCAACTGTATGGGAAAACATATTTGCCAATGATATCTCAGATAAGAGTTTGATATCCAAAAATATATATAGACCTTACACAACTCAACACCAGAGAGACGGACAGACCAATTGAAAACTGAACATGCCCTGGCTTGTGGCTCAGTAGATAAGGCACTGGCCTGCGAACCCAAACATCGCTGGTTCAAGTCCCAGCCAGGGCACATAACCAGGTTGCAAGCCAGGTCTCCAGCCGGGTCTGTAGCTGGAGGCAGGTGAAAGGCAACCATACATTGATGTCTCTCTCCCTCTCTGCCTCTCTCTCTTCCCTTCTCTCTAAAAATAATAAATAAAATCTTAAAAAAAAAAAAAAAAAAAAAAACTGAACAGACAATTCTCTGAGGAGGGCATACAAAGGTCCCAAGGACATATTAAAGGATGATAAACATCACTAGCCATCAGAGAGATGCAAATTAAAACCACAATAAGACACCACCTCACACCTGTCAGAATGGCAATCATCAACAGATCAACAAACAAGTGTCGGCAAGGATGTGAGGAAAAGGGAACCCTGGTACACTGCTGGTGAGAATGCAGGCTGGTGCAGCCACTTTGGAAAACAGCATGGAATTTCCTCAAAAAACTAAAAATGGAACTGACTTTTGACCCAGCAACTACACTGCTAGAATTATACCTGAAGAACCCGGAAACACTAATTCAGAAGCACCTATGTGCCCCTATGTTCATAGCAGCACCATTTATAATAGCCAAGTGCTGGAAATAGCCCAAGTGCCCATCAGTGGATAAATGGCTCATGAAACTCTGGTACATTCACACAATGGAATACTACAAGCGGAAAGAAAGAAGAAACTCCTACCTTTTGCAACAACATGGATGGAACTGGAGAGTATTATGCATAGTGAAATAAGCCAGTAGGTGAAAGACAAATACCATACAATCTCACCCAAAACAGGAGACTAATGAACAAAACAAACAAACAAGCAAAACAGAACCAGATGCATGAATATATTGGACAGACCTTCAGTAGGCAGAGGGGAATGGGTTGGGGGAGGGGAGAGGAAGAGGCATAGAAGGGGAGCAGTTTAGTCAGGGAACTAGCATGGAAGGACCATGGACTTGGATAACAAGTGGGATTGACTTTGGAAGGTAATGGTTGAGTAGGGAAAAGGAGAGAAGGGAGGGGAAATGGAATGAATGTAATACAACAACAATAAAGTTAAATTAAAGAAAAAAAGAAAAAGCAATGTAAAATTTTCCAAAATTATTTTTGAAGCCAATATTAACCTGGCTTAAATTTTTTGATGTTGGATTTGAAAAACCAAAGTTGCTTTCCAGTTTTATTTGTAAATTCAGATTTTTTTTAAGCTAATGAATAAAATAGAACTGGAAGTATGGAAACATAGTAACATAGAATATAATGATAGCTGTAAGAGGGGAGAGGGGAGGTGATGACTGACTGAAAAAAGGACCCATGGACATGAACAATGGTGTGGGAATTGACTATAAAAGTGTGGGGTGGGCTAGTTGAAGGGGGAGGAAGTGGGCAAAATGGGATAACTGATATAACATAAATGATAAAACAGAGAAAAAAGAAATGTACACTTGAAACCTATATAATTTTATTAACCCATGCCACTCCAATAAATTCAGTAAGATTTTTTTAAAATAAAAAGAACATAACCAATAAGCAGTGAATGTTTCAAATATTTTACAAAACTCAGTGTAATAAATTCAATGAATTCTTTTCTAGAAAAGATCATTTACCAAAACAGAACCCAGAATAATTGGAGAGTCTCAATCCATAGAAACAATAAAGAAAATTGACTAAGATGTATTCTTCCAAAATGCATCAAGTACAGCTAATTCCACAAGGAAGTTCTACAAATCTCTGAAAAAATGAATAATCAAAATGTTCCTTATAATGAAAAAAACATCCAAATTCTTCATTTAAAACAAGTATAACATTTATAATAAATTTCATAATCTTGTAAAATGAAAGGAAATTAAAGGTCAATCTCATTTTTTCACATATCTAAGTTTAATGTAATAATCTAATGAAAAGTTTAAGTAAAACTCATAGAGTTCAGCATCACAATAACATATTAGAGTTTTACTTTAAAATGAGATGAGGTTAGTATCAACCAACATACAGAAAACACACATTTTTATCAATTAATATATGTATTCATAAAGTAATGAACCTATGAGTGCTAAAACCAAGAGATGGTACTAAGATAATATTCCCAACATTTTTAACTGAGAATATCTAAAAGTGAGTATCAAATACCTAATTCATAATTTATAAAATAAGTGGATGATTTGAAAGCATTAATATACCTTTTTATATTCTTATTACAAAAACAGTACTATAGAAAATTAAAAATAAGAAAAATATACCATATTTTTATGACCCACTCTATGTTGCTATGGGCATTTTATTTGTATCTTTCCAGATCTCTTCTCATTATGTATGCATTTTTGTGTGTCTGTGTGTGTTGTGTATATGCCAGAGCCCATCTAAAACATTTTACTGAAATTAAAACATATAACTACTTTACATGAAATACTATACTGTGGTGATATGTCTTTGGAGTTCTAACAACTTTCATATTAGATCATATTAATTTATTCAATAGAGAAATATATGTAATAAATTGATGAAGAGCTAAGAAATATTTTTATGATTGTTCTATGCTAATCACTAAATAATTCAATAAGAACCAAATTATTTAATCAAAAATAATAATATGTAGTAGAATATAAAGAGGTACATAATATTATCCATAATTCACACAAAAAATGATATATCAAAGACCATTTAATTTATTCATAGGCACATTTCTAATAAATAAAATTTGGATTTGCATATAGACCTAATAAATCCCAAGACCATTATGCTCCTGACAGCTTTGTTGCACAGATGTCCTTTTTCCTGCATTCTTCTCATTGTTTCCTTTATAAAACATGAGATAGTATATAAATATTTATAAGAAATATTTACATACCAACAAATTGTCACTTTGCAAAATCTATCAGAATAGAGGACACCTGCTCTCTAATGTGGACACCTCTTGGGTTGATCAGCACAAATCCCCAGTACTAACACTGTTAACTCTTCTCAAAATTTATGTTCCTATATTCCATAAGGACAAGAGTACACTCTGGTTCTCATTTACTTATAAAATAAATTTGCATTAAATTAAAAGATCTGACTATTTAAGTCAGCAACTCCTATGCCCAAAGCAACTGTCCTTTCACTTTCAGCAACACCCTTGCCCTCAGAAATCAGAAAGTATAATGTGAACTGTTCTTTATAGGGGGCCTTAATATGAAGGTCTTAGGGTGAGAAAGAAAATAAGCAATACAGGTTATTTGTTGTTCCTATGTTCTTTAACTTTACTGACCATAACTTTAATGTCTGTGTGCCAAATGAATAAATGTTATGGCTTATTTGAAAACCCCTTGGAATTTCTTTGAAAGGCTTTCATTGGCCAAACATGCATATTGACCCATTCTTTGCCTTATTTCCTGTTTTAATTGAGTGTCAAAGGTTACACGTTGCTATTAGAGTAAGACATGACTGGCAGCAGAGGTCAGAGACTCTCTGGCATTCTATTAGAGCCATAGAAACAAAAGAGAATGATAATTTCACCTGTTGTAACCTCAATTTTTTCAGGATGGAACAGACATTGACCTTATTGTTTGTCAGCTGTTGACTCTATGAACTTCAGTTACTTTAATTCTGCTTACTAAACAAGAAGAGTGCTTTCACAACCAGGGGGAAAAGAAAACAATAGAAAATACTCAGAGATAAGTCAAAAGAGAGACATATCCAAGTGACAGGAAGGTAAAATAAATTACATTTTATTCCTCGGTCACATCCCTTGTTGGGATAGTTTACAACAATAACAGTTTATACCAACAGCCTTCAATTTTATCTTCTTTTGTGGAATACCTTATAACTTACTTTATGTGAACAAATACAAGCAATAAATCTAATAAATTGCTCATGCTGCCTAACACCTATTTGTGGCATTTGAAGGGTTTATGAATTTTTGTGAAAGTTTTCTCTACTTTTTCTACCCTTCAAATTTTTTGGCTGACACAATGTTAAATGTGTTTCTTTATAAAGTATATAGAAACAGATTTTTTACCAATAATTTACATACAAAATGGTTATAATTCAAAGATAACATTTTTTCCAGTTTCAGGGTCTTATTATATATTATTACTTCTGATGAGCATTAAGTTTTAAAAGCCAGACCTTATTGATAATGAATACTTGTCATTATTCATAAGCATCACACTTGACACTCAATTAGTTCTTGGTAAAAAATAATTTGACATACTTTAATCATAATATTGCAGAAATGTGTAATTATAAGGATATAATATAACTTAGAATTAACCCACCTAAAATGCAAAAAGAAAGGTGAAGGGGAACTTCACAGTGTTGTGATACAACTTCAGCTTCACATTATTTAAGGAGGGTCTTAAATTTGATAAATACTGTTATTACTTTTTAAAAATAGATGGTATTTGTTTATTCACAGCTTCCATTCTGACTTTATTGACAGTTTTGATTTCACAGCACATGGTAGGGTAAGGGTTCCCCGGAGAGACAGAATATCTTTATGTTGTCAAACATACGGGGAAGAGAGATAAAATTATTTGCATAAACCTATTTAAACATTCTAACTTTCATAATCCCATCAACCCTTTCATTTGTCAAACAATGTTTATGTCCTCTCATTCTAATTGGAGCCCACGCCAGGGCTTCTGCAAATGGATTTTGGTGCCACAGTGTGTGGAGCTCCCATATAAAGAAGCCCAGGAATTTCTTTTATCCCTTTCCTGACTGTTTTGCACTGTGGTTCAAATGATTTGGGTCAATTGAAGGAACTCTGGTCCTTTGGTCAGCCTTCATCTTGATTCATCTCCCTAACCATTACTCAAAACAGTTGCAGGTGATTTCTCATAATCTTTGAATAATGGTTTTTAAAATGTCTTCAAACTGGGATAAATAAACTAGACTTGTTAGGGACTCTTTAATCATAGGGGGGTATCTATAGGAGGGTGGTATCTTTTATTAATTTATATCCTCTCAGCCATACAAAAAAGCCATAATGAAACATCCACTAAATAAACTATTAATGATTAACTGACATGGTATCACATCTCATAAATACCTTGGTGTTTGAACCTACCATTAAGAAAGGCATTAATTACTTACCAATATCATTGCTTCATAAATAAGAAGCCAGTCATGAGAAATGTGAATACAAAGAGTGACATGATCTTGGTTTTAGTAATACTTGGAGCAACAATAAGTCTGAAAAGAGGACATTCCTGCTCCATTCCCACTGATGTCTGTATCCATGGAAACTTCCTCTTAATAGTATCCACGTCACACTGGAAAAACAGGTATGCTACCTTTTGATAGTGAGTGCATTAAAAGGATCCAGCCCTATGAAGGTCAGCTCTTGAAAGCCTTCAAGAGCTTTGGTAGCTGAAAGAGCTGAGGACTGTAAATCCTTCATTTCTTTGCAGAGAAACTTGGCTCCTGAGAATCACATCAGTGCTCTCTAACACTGAAAGCAGAATGTGAATCCTTTGTTCCCTGCCTATGATGTTGCACTTTTGAGTACTTATTTCCTTAGCTAAAAGAACATCCAGGAGAAGCCCATTATGTGAACACAGAGCTTAATTATGACTAGACCCAAACTGAAAAAGACAAGTGAAAAAATGTGCCATGTGTAAAGAAAGAAGACTTATTTGTAAGAATGGCAGACGGCAAATGTCATTACACAGAAATATATGCATGGAAATAATAGTCACACACATAGTAACATTTTAAAATATTTTATAGTCATAGAATTTTTACTGTGATAAATATCTGTCACAGAAAAGGCTTTCCCCATGGGGTTATTCAAAACACTTATTAAAAGTAAAAGAAAAAACAGGCATTGTGCTTTTAAATCAAACTGACATACTAGGATTATCCTTCCTTTACTATAGAATAAGAAAAACACTTTAAATGACTGGATAATAAATAATTATTGTTGTTCAACAAAAATAAATACAGCACGTTTTGGATACACATATAAGGAATGAATTAACCTTTCATATTTGCCCAATTCAAAACAACACAAATATATTGTTATATACTGTTACATGTTAGGAGATCATTATGAATATCTTCAAATATATAACATCTGGGAAATTGCTGTACTGATTTTTGTCCATATTTTTAGAGAAACCCAGTGTGCATAATAAACCATGAGAGTGTCTTTTAGATGGATGAAAAATAAAACTCATTGAGTTATTAATAAGGCTAGTATTAATAATAATGATGACATTTATTGACTTATTATGAGTTTCAGGCACTCTTGTAAGCACTTGTATGCACTTACTATATCATAAATGCTCAATACAATCTTATGATTTAATTACTACTATGTTCCATTTTACACAAGAGACAGAAAATTTGAGTAATTTGCTCAAGATCACAAAACATAAGTGGTGGAGCTGGAATATGAATCTATGCCACCATCATGAATACTATTTAGACTGACAGCTGTAAGAGGGGAAGGGAGAAGTGAGAACTTATTGAAAGAAGGTGAAAGAATCAGTCAAAGAACATACATGAAGGACCTGTGGACATAGACAAGGATGCAGGGATTGACTGTGGGAGTGGGGATGGGCTTGGTGGAGGGGGACAAAAGGGGAAAAATGAGACACCTGTAATAGCATAAACAATAAAACATTAAAAATAATATTGTTTAACAACAGTACAATTAAAAGTGAAAAAATAAAAGAGAATAGTTTAGAGATAGTATAATAAAGGTGTATACATTCTATGAGTAGGGGCTTAGAAATAGAAATAAAAACATGCTATTTTTTGTTTATATATTGTTAGAAAGCAATATATGATATGAATTGTCTTGATCATGATAGTCCTGCAAGTGCAGATAGTATATTACATAGCTGAAAAGATTGATATTTTGGATGATAAGTGATGTTTCCTGTGGCAAACACCCAACCAGCAGAGATCTCCTGGTGCCGCAGATGAAATGAACTTTCCCAGGCAGCTTGGGCTAGGGGAGAGAAGGCTGGCTAATGTCTGAAAGACAAGAATCCCTAGCGCCTCTCTCCAAAGGTATTTATTAAATACCAATGGTGGGTGGTGCATATACATTTTGCTGTGAAGGAAGAACTTTTATAGGACAGGAGTTCCTATGTTTCTACCACAATGGAAGGAATGCGGAGATCTTGCCCCAGGACATAGTCAGCTAGGCAAGAGGCACCAAGGACTCCAGGTGGCTCCTTAAAAATAGGGAGGGTAAGAAAGGTTTAACATCTGCTGTGATTACAAAAACAAGTCAAGAAAGTTTGCTGGCCTCAAAGGAAGTATAGAAAATTCTCATGGCCAGATCTCCAAAAGGGGTCCTTGCATGCACCCAGTCTTCTGAGTTTTCCAGTCCAGACATAGCCTGGTCAATGCAGGACTCCACACCCCACCACTGCTTTGGGAGGATCCCGACAGATTCCAATGTCATATGTTTAGTGAATAGCAGGATATTGGACCAGAACCAGCTTCAAACATTCAACAGCTCTAATAGTTATCTCTGTTCTTTATATAAACAAATAAAACATTGCAACACACTTCTTATCAATTCAAATGATGATAAAGTAACAAAATAGCAGCTAAGTAATGTAAATATTAAGTCTCAATTAATTTATTTTCTTGAAAACTGTCCACTTACCATTTGCCACTGCCAACAAAATGACTTGTGGTCATTTTTACTCTTCTCAAATCCAGTTTGTAAATTGTGATTGTTCTGTGATATGTAATTTAAATAGTTCTTTTTTTTATTTTGACTATTACAAAAATAATGATAACCTCATACCTGGATAACTGCAAAAGTCTCATATCTAATTTCATTAACTCTGGATCTCCTCATTTCAACCAAGCTTCAATTTTATGATTAATCTCTAAATTCTTGACAAAGTCCTGAAGCTTCTTGCTTCCTTAGTGTCCAGATATTGAATATAAAATATAATATTATCAGAAGACCACACAGTCCAGGATATGAATCCTACCTCTGACACAGCAGCTATGTGACACTGAGCAAGTAAGATAAATTCTGTGTTACTTTAGCCCTGGCTGGTGGCACAGTGGATGGGGCACTGGCCTACAAACACAAAGGTCACTGGTTTGATTCCCAGCCAAGGCACATAGCCAGGTTGCAAGCCAGGTCTCCAGCCTTTCACCTTACACTGATATCTCTCTCTCCCTTTCTGCCTCTCTCCCTTCCCTTCTCTGAAAATAAGAAATAAAATCTTTTAAAAAACAAGCAAGTAAATAAATAGATAAACTCTGTATTATTTTATAATCAACTTTATAATAAGGATACAATAATACTCTATTGATTGTTATAATGTCTAAAGGAGTTATTGTGAAACTTACTATATGTTATCCAACATATAGTAAGTGTTCAAACATGTTTCTTCTTCATCTTCCTCCCATTCCTCCTCCTCCTCTTTTTTTCCTTTTACTCATCCTCTCCCTTTCCTTCTTCCACTCCTTCCCTTTCTCCTCCTTCTTCTCATCATTACTTTTGTTTTCATTATTATTATTAGACCAACTTATTTTATTTACTGTAGGATACTTGGAGCAGACATGGTTACACACACCTTCCAGCTTGTGGATCTTAGCTGAATGCTGGCTGCCTCTCTGGGTAAATAGGTGATGTTGAGAAATTTGTTGATCTCTCATTCTCAGTTTCTTTGTCTGTAAAGTGTATGTTAATAATAATACCTCTTAATAAAATTAAGTGAAGCCCTGGCTGGTGGCACAGTGGATAAGGCATCAACCTGTGAACCCAAAGATCACTGGTTCGATTCCCAGCCAGGGCACATAACCAGGTTGCCAACCAGGTCTCCAGCCATGTCTGTAGCTGGAGGCAGGTGAAAGGCAACCATATATTGATGTCTCTCTCCCTCTCTGCCTCTCTCTTAATAAATAAAATATTTAAAAATAATTAAATGAGATAATAAATGTGCATTTAGCACTTAATGAGAAACAATGGTTTTCAAGAACTAGATCCCAAACAATAACAGATAGGTGTCTCTGCAAGATGTGAAACAAGTGAAATAAAATGAGTCATATAATTGCCTCAGTTTAGTGCCTGAGAGAGCTTCTGGCTGCTCTGCATGGGGAAGGGGAATGGTGGGGAAGCTTGAAGGACTCATTTTACTTAGGAGATTGAGGCGAGAGTTGTGAAAGACCAAGGCAGCTATACTTTGGAGGACAGAAGACTGGAGAGATGAAAGCTACACAAAATAGAGAATCTATATATTTACAGACAAGTATTTTAAGACAAATGTGAAGCATTCCCCAGAGCACTGACCAGTTCATAGGTTCAAGACAACTATATGAGGCTGGGGGAAGAAACATCCAAAACGAGTAGAGGGAGCATTGCCTAGATATTGCCCAGGGCCAGGAGTAGTGCCTGTTGCTTCCGCTCACACCAGAAGATCTCATTATCCACTGAGCAGTGGTAGCGTCTCAGAAAGGTTTTGTCAATAGTGAGAAATAATATTTTTTGAAGCCTAACACATTTTAAAAGTGAGATACAAAAGATCAAGCTATTTCTAAGTAATTTAATTGAATTCCATAAAAAGAAAAAAAAAAAAAAACTTCAGCAGATTTGATTTATGGGCATAAAGAATATCCAAGACTCCCAAAAGTAAAATATTTATTTACACAATGATCTTATAAAGAGATTTAAATTATAATGTTTTAAATCTTACACATTTACTCATGTTGTTACCATTTTGTTATTGTGTGGTGTTGATTTGTTTCAAGGTTTAAGCTCATTAATTTATTTCAATATTCTAACATATTTTTCACAATAGACATTTTAGTGTTTACCTCAAGAAGTTATCTTTATAACTTTTTATGTCTCTCTTGTCTACTTATCTTTTCTGGGGATTTGTGAGTGTTTAGGGGTATGAGAAAATCTTTAAGAGTGACAGATACATTCACTCTTGAGTGTGATGTTTATTTTACAATTGTACACCTACATCAAACCTTAAATTGCACTCTTTAAATATGAGTGATGTATTTTATATCAAATCTATCTCAAAAATATGATTTAAAATTAAACAATTATAAGATTCCAAAATCAATTTTTGAAAAAAAATAGTTATCTTCTAGTGGTATTGTCATAATCTACTACTCAATATTTATGGGTAGACAGAAGATAACCCTTGCTCAAATGGTTTCTGCATGCTTTTATTTATTTATTTATTTATTTATTTATTTATTTTTAACATTTTATTTCATTATTTTTAGAAAGAGGGGAAGGGAGAGAGGCAGAGAGGGAGAGAGACATCACTGTATGGTTGCATTTCACCTGCCTCCAGCCACAGACCTGACTGGAGACCTGGTTTGCAACCTGGTTATGTGCCCTGGCTGGGGAATCGAACCTGCGACCTTTGGGTTCGCAGGCTGGCACCTTATCCACTGTGCTACCAGCCAGGGTGCATGCTTTTATTTTTAACTTGCCTTACATTTGGCATGACCCCTTTGACCCTCAGTTTTGTGTGTCAAAATCATAAGCCTACAAGTTCACTTCTAAGGCAATTTCTTCCATGATGCCAACACTGCTTCCAAAGCTGTAAATTATTATTTGTTCTTCTGAACCTCTTTCTGTGCATCTCTAGTATCCATCTCTCTGATGATATTTATATTCTTTCCTTATTCACAGTGTCAAAAGCACTTTTTTTCATAGCCAAGACCCTTTGAGTCACTGAAATAATTTTAAAGATACTTCAACTTACAGAAATGGAATGTATATCTTGATGCTGAGAATCCTGGGAAGTGAGGCTTTCTATGTCTCTGGCTTTCAAAGTGTAATTCTAACCTAGGCATTTCCCCATGGCACATCCTTCAGCCTCCTCCAAACAACGCATACGCAGAAAGTTGTCTATATGAAAAATTATTACAAATTTAACATTTGCCCAAAAATCTTAAGGTCTTTAGTTTGAAATGTTTCTTCTAAGCTGTTTGTTTTATGTAAAATCCTCTCAACAACTCACATGGTAGTTCCAAATATCATTTTCATTTCACAGATGATAAAATGAGGCACCCAGAGACCTGATAAGTAAGGAAGCCAGCACTGGTAGCTATGGCCCTCTAACTCCAAAGCCCATCCTCCCAATCAGCACGTTGTGTTGTCTCTCCAACATATCAAAAGCAAACGTCAGTGGCCAATAATCTAAGGCTCTAGGGATCAGAGTATACTTTTGTAGGGAAGGAGCACATATATACTTATTTATTTATTTGTTTATTATTTTTATACTCTTTTAATTAACACAAAATGCATGTTGATATTTGTAACATAATCTAATAATTTGGCTCAAGTCATTGAACATTGTAAGGGAAAATTCAAACCGGGTCTTCCAACTCACATTAATTATTTTCCTTTATAAAAATAGGCCACATAATTTTCCTCTACAATATCAATGTGTTTACTTTTTGTGGCTTGTCTTAAACATATCTTTTTATAGTTGCTCAAATTAGAATCTCAACAAATTTCACATGTATCCTAATATCTTGAAAAATCTTCTAATTATCACAAAATTATCATGATGGTCTCTCCTCCATTTTTATGACATTTATTTTTAAGAAAATAAGTCATGGATTATTTATCTATTGAAGCCTCCCCACTATCTCTTAAGTTACATAAACTACTATTAGATTGTGTATGAATTATGGGCAAAGGCCATGTCTCTGAACATATCTTGGGACCCAGCTAAAAGTTTTGCATATCATAAGAACATAATTCTTGAAGCGAACTGAACTAGAATCTGAAGAATTGCTTGAAAATGTGCCCTTATGGACAAAGTATTGATGCACCTTTCTGTTTCCACCTAAACATGGGGTTATGGTTATATGCACTAATGTTTAGTTGAAATAACTTTTACTACATTTTAAGCCAGTTGTCCATTTGAGGCCATTGTCCCCAGCAGGGCTGAATTTCTGGAGTTTCCACATAGATGTGTATATGCATACTTATGTGGAATACACACAAAAAATCCTGAATCACCACAAAGTACATTTTCACCTCACTGAAGTTTGTAACTCACTGACTGCATCCATCTGTTAGAGAGCACTTAATTTCCCTTTCATTTACTTTTTCCCTTGGTTAGCACTTTTCAATTTCAGAGCATTAATAGCACATGCTGCTATTGACTAAATGAGAGTCCAAGAGTGAGATGTGGTCTTTGATAAGTAAACCAGTTTTATTTATCCCAAGGGAAACTTAATACATTAATGTTTTTTTCAACCAGTTGGTAGAGATCATTATTTAAATTTACATTAAAAAAAAAAAAAAAACACACAGGTTTGCTTTAAAATCAAAACAATTCAGATCAGAGACTTTCTTGCAGCAGATCACTGACTACCATCTTGATAGGAATTTTACAGAGAGCAAAAAAGTAGTTAATATGGTAGCCTAGATTTTTCCAATAATAAAGCATAGCAACTTTGTCTAGAGACCAGCTTGCTAATTATTCAGACCCTAAATAATGCAAGTAATGCTCTTCTTTATTAGTATCTTTCAGAGATTGGAAAGATGGCTACAAAGACCAATTAAAGATAGTTTTCTGACATGCAAAACCAGCTCATAATCTTCATAATATGAAATGCCATGTAAGAAAGTCATTATCAGAATAGTTTTCTCTATCTAGTTTATATTAGTTTTCCATTTTTTTTTTTTACTTTTATTTAGTTTTCCATTTTTTTTTTCTTTTTGCATCACATACAATACAAAGCTTTCAAAGGTGCTGTTATAACTCTCATTCAATAACAAGAAATTCTAATCCCATAAATTTTTTGATACTGCATTAACCTTGCATCAGATAAACAAGTATATTGGAAACTGGGGCTAATAGAGCTAAATATGAAATATTGCACTTTATTTGAATAGAAATAAAAGAAAGTAAATAGAGAAGCATCCCAAGTAATAGAAACCCTTGTATATGATAATACTATTCTTTCAACAAACATTTGTTGGAGGAAAATCTGATATATTTTTGTGCAGAGAAATATTCTGTTATATTAACACTCATTAATTTAGTGCTTTTCTGTCACTCAATCCTTTGAAAGATACTTTTACCAGTTGATGGATGAAAATAAATTATAGAATTTTTATTATGGTTCAAAGACCATAACAAAAGACCACACTCATTATAACATTCTAAAAGTAGTTTTACAATTCATGTAACTTTGGAGAATTAATCTGAATATAAGTGAAATGTATATGACAGGCTAAATAATGGTCCTCTAAATGTACCCATTCTACTCCTCAAAGCCATGAATTTCAATCTTTGATTGCAAAAGGAACTTTGCAGATGTGATTAAATTAAGAAGTTGGAGATGGGGTGATTATCCTGGTGGGCACAGTGGAGTCACAACCATCCTTATAAGACATAGAAGTTAGATTCAGAGGAGAAAGCATTGTGATGATGAAAGCAAATTGGAGTGATGCACTTTGAAGATGGAGAAAGGCAGATACTAGATGCTCAAAAGGCAAAGAAACAGGTTTTTCCCTCAGGCCTTTGAAAAGGACCCATGTAGTATAATGCCTGAATACAATAGAAACAATAAAAATTTGCTATTATATTTTAGGCATATGTTCAACTGTTGGCCCCATTTAACATGAGTGTTAGCGTAGAAAAATCAGTAAGAGTTTACTCTTTCTATCACTAATGTATAAAGAAGCACAGTAGTCAAAAAACTGGGTGGACATCAAAAACTGGGAAGCCACAGAGGATAGAGGGAGAGAGAAAACCAGGGTAAGACATTGATATCAGAAAAAGAATTAATATGTACTATGTATGTTCCCTGTGCTACACAGGACTCTTTATACATATTTAATCATTAGAATAGGAAAGGTATCATATCTACTTTATAAATGAGAAAAGAGACAATTTAAGTTGCTAAGTGTCACGAATTTAGGCAATGACAGACCAAAAACTTGAACTATAATCTGACAACTTTACAGCCCAGGTGTATGAACACATCAATGACAGGGCAAGTCCTGACATTCAAGACAGGAATCTCTTCCAGACTGGTTATTTAGGATGCTCAGCTATAATGTGGTACTAGGACACTGGACTATGACATCCAAATACAAGAATCATGACTTCTATCTTTGTATGTGCAATATAAAACTACATGTTTGCTAAGTGCTTAATTACGCATGTTCAGGGAATTTTGTTTTTTTAGTGGAAGGTTGAAGGGATAGCTTACTGTAGAAATACTCATTGTTAGAATATTTTTCTAATAAGTCCCTTTATAAAGCAAAATATCTCTTCCTGAATTATGATTTAATCAAAATTTTTATTTATTGGCAATATTCAAGAAAAGTTTGAGTATATTCTGTGTGAGAATAATAAATACTGCAAGTATGACACATCCAAGTGGGATAATCAATTTCACTCTCATAAATGTTGAGGATTTTGCCTGTCATAGTATTTTGAAGGATTCTCAAGTTAGATTACAGAGCCTCTAATGTAAACTATACCTTCAGTGTTACACTAGGATAATTCTCTATTTATGGACTGTTGCCTAATCTACCAGTAGCTTGATTATATAATGATCAAGGTAGTGGTTTGTTTTGTTTGTTTGTTTTTGTATTCCTCTGGCCTTGTTCGTTATGTCCAATTGAAGGGACATCCATTTGTTTTAATTTAAGGAGGAAAAAAGACCAAAAAGGTTACAACCTTTATATCTAGTTAAAATTTGCCTATTTGACAGCCAAGTTGTTTGTTTATTTGTTTGTTTTTTATCATGAATCAAATATCTGATAGTGATTTGTATGAGTATATTAATATATGCTTTATTATTTCCCTGGCACCTGATTAAATAAGTAATAATTTTCATGCTTTCTGTGTCATTAAAAAAATCAAAGCATCAATCCTTAGGCTTAATGTGATCGAATTTAGACTTAAAATTATTTATAATTCTTTCTTATACTGTTATCTTATTCAGTATTACTAGTCCTATAATAATAATAATATTTATAGGTACTATTTATTGTGTTTTTTATATATTAAGAAACCTGCTATGTGGCATGCATGTATTAAAATATTAGATGCTCACAACACCCTAATAATGTATGTACTGTTACATTTATTTTATCAATAAGGAAATTAAGGTGTTGGAAATTAAGTGGCTTGACCATAACCTTACCACTGGAAACTACTGAAGTATTACAGTAATGTTTTAGGATTTGTTGTTGTTTGTTTTTTATTTCTTTTTTTCCCTCAATCTTGTTTAATCAAATATATTGCAGACTGTTTTTCCTTTATTCTTGCAGGATGAGGGTTACCATGTTACCCTCATTCTGAGGAGTCACATCAACCTAATGCCTACTGCATGAATTTCTATCATTGGCTTATCTTTCAGATTCTGTGTAATCTGCTTCACTGTGATCTATCCACCTTGGTGTCCTCAATGTCTCAGTCCTCCTTCCTGCTCTCAAAGCTAACACAAATAGTTTCATAACCATTTACCCAGAACACTTGGGATAAGATGTATAAAATAGTTAAAAATTTTTAGATTTTTATTCTTAGGAAAACACTAATGAAGGCCTATCTATATATTATATAACAACTTAAGTTGGATATGATGTAGCATCTATAAACAAACACAAAACACATTGCTATTTTACAGATATGTGTGTGCTTGTGTGTGTGTGTGTGTGTGTGTGTATGTGCAATGTTGCTAAGTCAGATCTGCATATGAGGGGTAGCATCAAGCTGTTTCCTATATTTTGCTTTTATTGCAGCATAATATGAAAATCCTGTTTCACACAGGTGTGTTGTAGCAAAAGGATGAAATACACAAACTGCACACCTCCAATGCTTGGGTACTCTTGAATTAGACTACTACAAAAATCATTTAGGCAAACTTCACTGAAATTTTGGTTCACTTGAGAATCAGGTGTTAAATCAATCAGGTTCTGGTAGTCTGGTGCTACTAATGAGACTGTTTGAAAAGTTACTGAAAATGGATTTCTAACCCAAGCATTATTGTCATTTGTTACAAGAAAATATTTTAATAGAGTATAACACAAACCCCTTTGATGCTATATAATAGCACTAAAATATATTTATCAACTGTAGAATTAATTTATATATATATATATGTATTAAATAAGATACAGAAAGACTATTAAAATACTTAATTATTTTAGGTTCTATTTTACCAATGAGTGAGTTATAAAACTTCCAATTTTGAATGTTTTGGATTTTGGAATTGAAGATTAAGAATTGTGTAATGATACTATGTTTGTTAACTCAAAGTATATTTTTTATCTAAAATATAACCCTGTTTCCACATGCACATATATAAAGATGTCATCCTTGCTTCAAGATACAGCTTAAGCTACACCTCTCAAGAATTCACTGTAGAAACACACATTATCGTTTCTTTCTTGTTCACTTAAAAGCTCAGTAACATATTTTTCTTAAATTTGTATTTATTGATTTTGAGAGAGAGAGATTGATTTGATATTTCATTTATTTTTACATTTATTGGTTGATTCTTTCTTGTGCTCTGACCAGGGATTAAGCGTACAACCCTGGTATGTCAGGACAATGACAACACTCTACCCAAATGAACTTCCCAGCCAGGGCCCAACCAACATATTTTAACATTAGATAATTCAGTATTTTCAACTTGACTCTAAGCATATAGGAACTAGGGATAGTGTTTTATTATTTTATATCTATACTCTATATATCTATATATATATAGATATATCTATATATATATATATCTTGTTACTCTATAACAAGCTGAACTTTATTACAGTGTAAATTATTACCTGAACATTTTTTAAGTACTTTAGTGAATTACTGGATTGATGGTTTAACATGGTGGTGAATCAAGTTTATACAGAATGTTGATAAAGATATGAAAATACCTTAAATGTTTTCTTTATCCTAACATGTTAGAATAAGTTTTCTCATGTGTATTACTATATGTAGAGATGTTAATTATTATAAATTAATTATTGCACATTATTTTAGGATGGTTGCTATAATCATTTTCAAGGGTTTTCTGGAGATACTTATTAAATGCTCAATTCCACACACCTACTGCTTGCCAAAGAATAAAAGATCTTTTCTACCTGCAAACATTGTTCTATAATTTGCAGATGTCACTTATTGATCTTGATAGCAACTAATTTATCTCTCCTGAGAAAAGAAAACTTTGAGAGAATAAAACAGGAGTATAAGTAAAATAAGAACAAGGATGGAACATTGTACCAGTTCTTTTCCACCAGAGTTCAAAATATTTTTATTCATAAGACCATTTACTACAGAGATCTAGACACCAGCTGTATCAAATACCCAAACATATCTGCAAGTGTTATGATTTAAATTTTAAGAATATGGTCTTTGGAATTGCAAAAATATCAGCTTAAATTTCATTTCAAAACTTGGCAGTTTTACAATTTGGTGTACATTACTTAACTACTCTGAACTTTACCACATTTTTAAAAAGGAAGATATTGATAACATATACTTTGTGGGTTGAGATGAAGACTGGGTACAAGTTTAGCCTGACACTTAAGATATGGTATATGTTTTATAAATAGTGGTTATTGAATTTATATCTGTTGTATTATGTTCTTGAAGTAATATTTTGCTAGGAAAAAAGTTCTATGAAGCCTTTCATAATTAAAGTGGACTATGAGTGTACATCTATGTAAGCGAGACAGAATAAGAGAAAGAGGTAAAGAACAAGGGTAAAAAAGGTGGATGGCCAAACACTGAGCACAATCTATAATGCTTTATTAATTGTTGATTAACTCAATAATGGCAGGTTTGGTATTTTGTCTCCATGTGAGCTTGTTACCAATCCAACATGGTAGTTCAACTTCCTGTTGTCACCAATAGGCAAATCCTGGAGTCAGAGGTTGGTGAGAAAGGAAAGAAACCTTTATTCAAATGTTGCACAAACTGGGAGAATGGCATACTCTTGTCTCAAAGCCCATCCCTTCCAGGAATGCCAGAGGAAAACCTAGCCACCCTCAGCCAGACCACAACCAAGGAAAGCATCCAGAGTTTCTTCTCACATTCAAAAAGTATGGTCTCTTGGGAGCCATATGTGCCACTGAGTGGTCATCCAGGCAGCTCAGCTTTTCTCCCAGCCATGGTCAGGCCTCAGGATCACTCCTTGGAACCCCTGTGTGGGGCTGACACTGCCATTTACCATGTATCTTCCAGGGACCAGAGGTCCTGAAAATGCGCCAGGCCAGTACATTTGTAAGGTGGACAAGAGCCCTATCCCTTCCTTCCCTTGGGTTTATATTTGTTTTCCCATGTGAGCCTGACCAGGTACTTTCTATGGCTAAATTTCTGTGCTCTCTGAGAGAGTCCACCTCCCCCTACCCTCCACTAGACTGACAGTTTTTTTTTCATGCAACACCTCCCCCTACAGCCATTCTGACCTCTATGGCACACCTGCTTGCCTTACCTAGCCTGCCCTTTGTCCTCTGCCATTCAATTGTCTCACTAGCCTTGTCTGTGCTCACTGTATGTTTCCTCTTGTTGCCCTCTTGCCCTAGAATCTGAAGCTAGGCTATAGGTATGAAGCTTGTAACGTTTTTGTATAAATATGATTGATGAAAGCCATCTAAAAATTTTAATCTTTTCACTAATCTGTTGTTAGGACTATTATTCTGAGCTGCAAAATTATTTCTCCTCCATCTTTTTCTTGAATGTGAATATACAATCATTCCTAGAAAAAAGAAAAAGGAAGCTTTCAAAGAGTGATCAGAGAGGTTCAACAGTTGTAATTGGAGAAATGGAAGTAATCTGCTACCAGTGCTATCTGAGGAATAGCAGGAAACTTAATTTGGCAATTAAGGAATATCCTGGCAAACTTTTAACTAGCACAGAAAACTTGTAGCATTCAAATGTGTACTATAATGAATAAACCCATGCACTGAACTATTGTGCTGGTTTCTGCCAATTTATTTGTAACTTATAGGCATTTAAAAATTATATCCAGAGCCTCTTTTTTATACTGTCTTGCAAGAAAAATATTGTTAACATTAAATGAGCAGCATTTTTCTCAGTTCTGTTCAAACCACAGATGCTAGTTTTGATTTTATTTCTAACAGTGAGATTGAAATTCCATTTTAATATGCATAACTGCAGCCCAAGGAGTCATAAAATACAGAGTGTTTTCATTAGATGATGGCCCTGCACCTCTAGTTAACAGGAAAGCTGATTCATCAAACAGCAACCATCAAGACAGCATTAACTAAGACCTGAAATGAAAACACGACATTGGGTGAAAATTACCTATTTTGAATCACATAATTATAAGTTTGGAGAAATTCCTAGTTTGTAGCATAAAACTGTTTCCAGGTATGCAGGAGTGTTTGCTGTAAGTTTGCTGCAGATGGTCTAGAGATTAAACATTTTCTGCTTTTCAAAAAGATCTTAAATCTTTATCAGTTGCCACTAATTTAAAGAAACATTCATCCTTGTTCTGTCCTCACCCCCCCCCAAAAAAAAAGAAAGGGTAAGAATCACTTTTGCCTTTGTATTTGTCTCTAAAATAATGTACATACAAAGAGTTAAAATTTGGATTAATTTTATGCTAATGGAAGCTGCAGGTAAGGGAATCTAGCTGACAATCAAAATGTCCTTATGGACTTTAGGCAATGATCTGACATATCTTCTGGTCATATAATTGATGGAAGAAATTGAGGTAGTTTTCCTTCCCCTAATAAACTATAATTATACTTTACCTTAAAAACAAAACAAACAATAGTAATAAAATAGCAATAAGAAGCTCAATTTTTGTGATACATCCAGTCATTACAGTTTACCACAGAATGTTAAAGCTAGAAGAAACTTTATGAAGCTTCCAGTCTAAACTGTATTCCACAGAGTTGATTTGGAGTCTGCTAAGTGGAAAGATGGAAATTGTAAGAAGAGTGGATGGGCATACTTCCAGGTTTTCAGCTTTCTCTTTTCAGCTTTAACCAGATCCCCTTCACTTTACCCCTTTAATTTCATTAGTACTAATGAAAGAATTCTTTGGAAAATCAATTTCACTGTTCATGAATGTTTGAAAACTACAAAAACCTAGCCATATTACAAATGATCTAGAACTTTGCCACCAAGGGACAAAGCCGAGACTAGAACATGTTGTCTGACTCCTAATACAATGCTTAAAAAAAAACCATGATATTAAATTAGGTTTTTACAATGAATCAGTGTTTATATTCCCATGATGTGCATTATTTCCATAGACTGAGCAGTTGATGTAAAAGTCAACAGCAAAATAACTCATATATGATATTTATGACATATTTCCTGCATATACAGGTAACCTCCCATATAAGATGGTTGTTAGGTTCCTAAAAAATGCTGTGTTTTGTGAATCTGTATTATACGAAACAAAGAACTAGTACAAAAAAAGGGGTTAGGTTCCAAAAATTAAAAATACATACTAATATATTTTTATAATTAAGAGAAATATATTTATTAAAGCAATTGTCACTAAAAGTATAACATTAGCATGTATGAAATAATGCTTTCTTCATCATCACTACTAAGCACCATTAACTGAGGGCATTTTCTTTTTGACAAGCCATATTCATCCTCTGAACTTTCTTCAGCATTATCTTGATTTCTGTACATTTTGCAAATAAATCTGTTACTACTTAATACTCTAAGAAAATTGATGTTAAATTGTAATAAATTTTAAAATTCTGCAGGCAAATCTGATACAATATTCACACCCAAATGAAAAATCTCAAATGACATATTTTTTGCTCTTAAAAGCTCTTATTATGTCTGTGTTGTTTGGGAATTTCCCTAGTTCTCACATCACATGAGAGTGAAATTGTGTTCTAGGATGCCATGTAGTATGAGGGTTTTCCCCAATTCTTTAATCATGTTAGAGTGAAACCATGTAATAGAAGTACCATGTTATATGGAGGTTACCTTTACTGGTCTATTTAAAATCCTCCCTTCTTTTAATGGAAAAGAAACATTAACCAAAAATGGTACCAAATTTTATAAAGTGGGAAGAACTCAGAACCATTTCCCAGATAAATGATTGGATGGTGAAAGGTCAAATGTGAGAACTTATAGTAATAGAAAAGTAAAAAGGCATTAATGTCTATTTGTTGACTCATTGTTTAAATTGAACAATATTTACCAAAATATTATCAAAAAATCAAGCGATTAGACCAAATGATGAATTTAGCACACAATCTAAATAATAGGGGAATGTATCAAGGAGACAGAATTAATTAGTACAATTAACTTTGGAAATTCTATGGATGACATTCGGTATGAGAATTACCTATATGGAAGAATACAGGAGTAGGAAAAGGTTCACGACCAGCATTAGATGAAGAGTGGAAAGAGAATGAGTTCAAGTGCAAAAGAGTAGCATAGAATAAACACTTATTGCATACCTCCTACATATTGGGAACTTTCTTGGTACTGTGGAATAATAAACAAAATGATAGATAGCTTGTAGCCTAAAATTCCAACATTAAACAACAAATAAGTCAATAAAAAGCAACAAATAAGCCAATAAAAAATTAGAACTGCAAATAGTTGAACACTATAAAGAAAGTCTGAACAAGAATTATCCATATCATTTTTAATATGAACACTATATATAACTATAATTACAATTAGCTATAACTAACTATAAAGCTAGTCAGAACATTTGGCATGTAATTAGCACCTCTTTTTAACTTTAGGAGTACAAATGCCAAGATTATCCATTTCAAACTACTTGTTTACATATTTTGGTCTCCCTTTTTTCTCCCCTGTTATTTCCTTTGAGGACTATGAAGGCTTTTATTGCAGACTATTTGATGAAAGTCATTGAGATGAAAGGGGGGGGTTGCTTTTTTGGCCTTTCCACACCCCTGCTTCAATTTGAATAGTTTTTATTGTTGTTTCAAGTATACCTTCTTCACCGTCTAATAATCTACACTGAAGTCCATCAAGTGTTGGTTTCTTTGTTTGTTTTGTTTATTAATTATAGTTATTGTATTACTCAAAGTATAGAAGTTCCATTTTATTTTTTTTTTATGATTTCAATATCTTTGTTTTCATGTGTTTCTTTAAGTGCTGGGACATGTTAGTGATTTTATAATAAAATTTTAAAATTCTTGTCATACTCATGTCATTTTTTGTTCTGTTTGTAACACCTCAGATTTCATCAGAATGTATTTTTCTGCTTTTATTCAAACCTACTGATTTTTTTAATTAGATGCTTAACTGTGTTTGTACTGATATGTTGTTGAATGTCCAATATGTGTTACCTTCTAATAATTGCTATGCTTTGTTCTAGATGAATTTAGTCAGGCAGTTAACTTACAGATCAACATGATTCTTTTAAAATTTGCTTTGATGTTTGTTGGGGCAAATTAAGAGTAGTTATAATTCTAGAGTCCGTTTAATCAAACTCTAAGGTATGACCTCTCTGAAGTCTAGATGGTTCAGTATTGTGTTTTTTTCACTTTGGCTGCCTGAAATTCAAACATTTCCAAAATTTGCATATGCTTTGTTAGTTCTACAGTTTGTAGTTGCTGGTTGTTATTCTTTCTTTGGAGGCTCTTCTTTGCATAGACTTGCAGTATCTCACTCTCCTCATGCACAGTTTAGTATTCAGGCAAAGATTCAAAAGAGCACCTAAGTAGCTCTCTAGAGATTTTGTCTGTGTAGTGTCCTCCCACCTAGTATTGCGCTCAGAAAATTCTAACCTTCTGATTGCCTGACCTTTGATGTCTGTCAATTCTACTTGGTGAGCCTGCTCTGCTTTGGTTGGCTTCTCCCTCCCAGAGAGTGCCAGCATAATCATAGGTATTATCTCTTTTGTTTTTTTTTTTTTTTTCCCTTAGGAATCCCAATCCTGTATGCTCTTTTGTCTGATAGATGAAAAGGGATTTTTCAAATAGTTAATCAATTTTTCTAGGTGTTTATGTTGTTGTTGTTTTGTTTGTTTTTTATGGTAGAGGGGCTAGTCTGGTACCAGTTAATCCATGGCCAAAATTGGAAATCTAAATCTCATTTTTAAACTTGAATTCTTTATATTTTTTGGGCACCAGGAGAGCCTAAACTTTTCAAAGTTGAATGGAGCATACCTTGTTTGTTTACAGTCCTTAGAGATCAAGATTTATAAAGTTACTTTGTGTGATTTTATATCAGTATACCAACACATTAATCCTAACTTTCCAATTTTGTAATTGATATTGATACTATATTTTCATTAAAACTATAGTTTATTTTCCATAAAGAAGAAATAACAAATTCTCTCTTTAATAATAAGAAAGTACTGCAATTTTGTTGAAAAAATATACTTATTAAGACATAATGCTTTCTGGCATTAGAAACTACTGGACTTAGTAAACAGATGATATATTCTAATCAAATATATATGGTTTCCTATTTTTAAGCATCATTATCTTTCTATTAGGGCAAAAAATGTGCAATATCAATTTTGATTCAAATGTATGGTATGCTCTCACACAGACAAATATGCTTTAATTTATTCCATATATTATCATGTGTTCCACAAAGTAAAAATATATTTTAAGCATGTCCATGTTTGCAATTATTTTGCTTAGGAGTTGTAGGCTGAGTCCAGCTTCAGCATTTCCCTGAAGCCATTTATAAGTAATTATCATTTAATTGTTCCCATATGATAAGCCAATTTAGGAGAGCATATCAGCTAATCAACATCATTTCAAGGGTTTTCATGTAAAGAAGCAAGGGCCCCAGTGTCTATTCTTGCTGAATTTGATTAGAAAGAGAAATAATTATTTTTTCTTACAATGTCAAATTAGTACTGCTACCAGACCACTTCTGCATTGAAGTTTAGCCCTGCCCTGGCAGGTCACTTCCAGTCTATTAACTTATGGAGGAAAACTTTCAGGGATGAACTGAAGTGAGAACAAAGCAAGTTTTATTCAGGTAGAAAAAGGAAAAGGCCAGGGTACAGGCATTGTTGCAAGAGAAGCAAAAAGTGCATGTTCCCATGGATACAGGCCAACTTACCAGTGGGCTCTATATGTGATCAGTTAGTTTTTCAGATTTCATAGTTTCCAGTTTTTGAATTTTGTAGTTTCAAATCCTGTATCTGCTAATTAGGAGGAGGCCTTGTTCCTAACATGAGCTGTTTTGGAAGTGTCACAGCAATTGTCCCCTGCAGCTGCCTTTCTACTTGTGGTGTCAATTTTCATTATAATGACAGCATAACAACATTTGGGGTCTGTCTCTGGTCAATTTTTTCTCCCTCTTGGAATGATCTGGTTCTAGCCAGTTTGGTTGTTGTTGACCTCTACAATCACCACCAGGACTTTTTCTGCCATAAACAATATCCCTGTCATCATGTGTGGAGTGAAGGTCCTGGTGAGAGGATGTTAGCTTCCACTTCCTTGTGCACTTGTCGAGAATTTTCCTGAATGTCTTCCTATCCTGCCTCAGTATAATTGTGGCAGTCAGACAAACCTTGGCTCAACCCTATATAGTAGACATGAAACTTTAGCAAATTATATTTCTTTTGTGGTTGTCGATTTTCACTTGCATTAAATAAATATAATTATCATACTTAGCTCACATTGTTGCTGTGAAAACTAAGGATAAAGTCCTTGGCATATATAATATATAGAATTATTAACTGCTCTTCCTAAGAGAAGTCTATTAATTCAATGAAAGATGCTGAGGAAAATATGTTTTGGTTGTGTTATGTGGAAAAAGCCAGCTATCAGAGTTTTAGTGAGATATTCTGTGTTTTTATGTATGCTGATGAATATGGATTAATAAGGATTAAAGTGGTTAGGCTGAGAAAAAAAAGCAAGAACTGCTTGAGAGATGTTCTCTTAGTCTCATAAGTGAGATTATTTCAGGCAGGGGCTCATTTAACAAAAGCCCCTAGCCTTGAATAAAATCCTAAAATCTCCCTTTGAACAGATATTCAATGTTTTAGCTCATCAATTACACACTATGTTTCCTTACAGTGAATTTTTACAGAAAAAGTAAAAGACAAGGAATTTAAAACCAAGCCCTGGCTGGTGTGGCTCAGTGGATTGGTGCTGGCCTGCAAACCCAAAGGTCACTTGTTCAATTGCCAGTCAGGGCACATAACTAGGTTGCCAGCCAGGTCTTTAGCTGGAGGCAAGTGAAAGGCAATCATACATTGATGTTTTTCTCTCTTTCTTCCCCCCTCCTTGCTCTTCTTTCTGAAAATAATGAATAAAATCTTTAAAAAAAAAAATTTAAAACCAAAGATTACTCTGATGATCAAAGCAACACTTATCTGGCATTATGGATTTAAGGAAAGGCAACTGAATGAAGGGCAGGGACTTAGATTTTAGCTTTAGCTCATCCCCCAAGTAACTACTGTTTTAGTGTTTTCACTAAACCTCAGTGTAACAGTTAACTCAGTGTAACCATGCAAACTGGGTTTTGGTCAGTTGGTGCCTTTATTCCACATGACTCAACAATTTGTTTTCAAGGAAACAAGTTTTTATCAATAGGGGTCCAACTGTGAGGGCATGAGAGTACTGCTCTGAGCCCTTCTCTCTCATGAGACCCAGAACTTCCTTTGCTCCCCAAAAGACTACAAGTCAAAACCATGTTCCCCATGAGCATGAAGTTCCTCATTTCTTTTTTTTTTTTTTTCAGATTTTATTATTTTTAGAGAGAGGAGAAGGGAAAGAGGCAGAGAGGGAGGGAGACGTCAATGTATGGTTGCCTTTCACCTGCCTCCAGCTACAGACCTGGCTGGAGACCTGGCTATGTGCCCTGGCTAGGAATTGAACCAGCGACCTCTGGGTTTACAGGCCATCACCTTATCCACTGAGCCACCAGCCAGGGCCCCATTTCTTATCTGTCCTTAAGCTGGTCACACAAACAGATCTCCATCCCTCTGGAATGTGCACTTCTGGGTTTCAGAGTCTGCATCCTCGCACAGCAGCTCTCCTTCCGGATCTGGAATACATTGTTCTCAGTCTCCAGTGGCATCCATGCTCCACTGGATCATAGTGTCCCAGATACTAGTGCCCAGATTGGCACACATCCCTGCATGGATCCCTGCCTCCCAGAATGAGCTCCCATCCAGGCTGGGTCTAAGCTCCTGGTGGGCCTGGCATCTCCTGTTCCCATGAGCAACCCCATCCATACAGGGAGCAGGGTTGTCCAGAATGTCCAAAATGCTAAAAGTCCAAAGAAAGAGAGCTTGCTTGCATCAAGCTCTAAAGCAGCAGAGTCACTTCTCCATATCAAGCATGAGAGTGAGAATGAGAGTGAGAGTGAGAGTGAAAGAGAGAGAGAGAGAGACCTTTTCACCATTTACCCTAAAAAGAGCCCTTCCCAAAATGCCATCTGCACAGGAAGCCAATGAAAGTGTTTAGCTTTTCCTAAGGTGTGTCAGTGTTTTTGTCAGTTCCCCAGTGTCCTTGACCCTCTTTCTAGGACCATCTTTCATCAGGGCAAAATCTCCCCAGCCACACAGAGGCGCACAGGTATCTGTTAGTTCTGGGGGGGCACCCGACCCACCGCTCATACGGGCTCTGTAGGAGCTTCCTCAGCTGGTACACTCTGCCTGAGCAGGTTCCCACAGCCACATTTTCAGTTGGTCAGGCAGCAGCCTCCTTCCATGGCTCCTCCATGGAACATTGCCTTTGTTAACCAATGTGTCTCAAACACTGTACCTTCAACCCCTTTCGCACCCTCCAGCACCCCTGCCTTTTGCAGGATTGGGGGATTCCCTATTTTCCAGGGACTTCTGCTCTGACCTGTCCCATTACATCAATATCCTCCACAGTATGATATGGTTGGATTAATTATTTCTTGGAGGGATTTACCTATCCAACTTGTCAATCCAACGATCCACGAGACTTAGTGACAAATACTCATATCTGAGAATCGTACATAGTGGTGCCAGTTGTATGAATAAACTCTAGCTAAAGTTTTGATAGATAAGTAGGTAAACAGATAGATGTAGGTATTTTAGATATGTCCTATCTGATTTAGCTAGTCTAAGTGGAAATTATATTACTGTTCACTTTACAGAGTGGGAGAAAGCCAAAATCCCCCACTCTGTAGTTTGGGGTGGAACACTGAAGTAAGCCATTCTTGAGAGAGGTGCTTTGCATATCTATGGCTGGTGACTAGTGTGTTGGTTATGCAAATGACTAGATAAATCTTTTACCCCAAGAATATGGGAAGGGTTTTTGACCATAGAATGGTGATGAAAAAATTTACAGGGCTATGTGAAATTTCACAGGTGCCATGATTTGTCACCCAACCCCTGAATCACAGGCCACCATTACGGCTTAAAATAGGGCGGCAGACAGGCAGCTGCTCATGCTTTCTCACCCAGACAGACCTGCAGAGAGACACATGGTCTATATGCTCCTGCTCCAGCTCTCTGCTCCCCCAGAGCAGACAGAGACTCATTCACTCCCCTGGATGGACCCAAAGACAGGCATGGGGCCTGAGAACTCACCTGGTTTGAGAAGGGGGAGTGTAAGGGGGCAGGGAGACAGGAAGCTTGCACAGAGATAGGGAGTTACCTGTGGTATAAGAGTTGGGGAGTGTGCTCAGGATATTCCCCTAACTGGGTATAGCAGCTGCCAGAAACTTTACATTTATAACTGGAATGCTAAGCTGTGAACTGTTGTGTTTCTGAAAGATGGTATCTTTTGCTAGTCTGTTTTAAAGCTAGCCTAATTGGGAATTACTGTATATGCTTGGGGTATTTTTAAAGGGAGTGGGATTTAACCACACAACTGCACCTTTAATATAATTTGTATAACCCTCAAATAAACAAAATACCTTTCCTTTTCACCAACTCTGTTGTTAAGCATCATTCCTGGTGGTGGGCAAATCGGATCCATTAAAACTGAGGACCCCCTCCCACTCCAGCAAGGGTCCTGTTAGATTAACTTCCTTTTATGTTTTTGTGCAAAATGATGGTGGCTTACCCAGGTCCTTATTTTAAGCATTTCTTTGATTTATTGTCAGAATGTTTTTAAAAACTATCTGGTAGATAAATACATAAATATTTCTTCAGTTTTCTTTCATTCCCATTTCTAATTTCCTTCACAAAAGAAAAGAAATTAATAAAAATGTCCTCATAAAATGTAATAACTTGTCTTGCACAGCAGGAGACAATGTAGTTCACATAAAGGTTATTATTGATTGACCTTTCATTACTAATTAATATTTCTCAGTAGATAAAAACACTAAACTTTCTATAAAGAATCAAAGAATGACTAAATAATATAGAACATGTGTGTATTAACTAAGTCTACAGCTAGTAGTGTACATTTATTTTGAGAATATCTAGAATAGTTTTTCAAATGGTTCTAAGCTCTCCTGAATATAGATAAAAGAAAGTGCTATTTTTAAAAAAAAAATATTTTTTTCTTTATTGGAGAACAAATAAAGGAAAGTGCGAAGTCAAACAAATAAAATACTTTTCCAGCCTTTGTTTAAGGTTAAAACATTGGTTATAATGTGTATGCTAGCCAGAAGGTACCTGAAATGCCTGCAGATGTTATGGGTGCCCTTCTGTTCCTGGAGGATAATGTTCGGTACACAAAGCTACCCAGAAGGGTTGCTGAAGCACATGTGCCTAATTTCATTTCTGATGAGTTCAGAGCAGTTCTGTAACTTTTTCTCCTACATCTTTGATATAAGGATTGTCCCTAAATCTTCCCTCGATCACTAAAATGAATTAAGAAGATGAAACTGAACTGCTCATATAACTGCATGTTTTCCCTTTATTGTGGGAAACATCAGACTTTCTGAATAAGATGTATCCCATGGAACTAAATAATACTGTTTAAATCATGATATTACATGCAATTCCTATCATGTAGAAGCAGAACATTTTTTTACTCCCTTTGCAAATGCTGAATGTAATTAAGTATAAATCTATTTAGATGTATGTTCTAAAGAACTATTTGTGCAACTCCAGATTTTCAGTAAAAGTATTGCCAATAACAAAAAAATATATATGTATGCTGATCATTGTAAAGATTCAGGGAAGGCAGCAGCTTCAAAAGGTTTAAATCGGTCAAGAGTGATAGATGCATGCCTTGCATCTAGATAACCCAAAACTTATGAACAATCATAAAAATACACCCATCATTGATTGAAAATGGAAGAGCCTATATATGAAGTTGTTTCTGAAAAGGAAACTATAATAAAGCACAGGGAGGGGGCTGGGAGAAAAGCAATGAAAAAGGATAGAGGGAAGTACAACTAACTCTATTACTACTCAAACCATGTAGGACTTGGAAGGAGCAAAAAAGTAGCTAAATCAAACACTTAGCTGGAAAGGAGAAACGGAAAGCAAACAAAAAAGAATCCAATTACTTTATGTTTGTTTTTGTAAATGGTTTTCTGTAAGAGGAAAAAGGAAAACTATTTTGACTTATTTTCTTCTGTACTATACTGCTGAGAGTGTCAGTGCTTTATGAGTAAGTCCAAGTGACTGCTGGTACTTCTGTTAATACTAATTAACCTCCTGCTACAAATATCAACAAACCCACATCTGAGCTTTGTCTGCATATCATTCCACTCTCCTCCCTTTAATTTGAATTGCTATAGCCACCATTGGTTGCTACTTATTGGCAATTGCATTAGCAGTTGAAAAACAAGTAGACAGTCAGGGTTACACAGTTATTTTTTCCAGACAGAAAAGAAACAAAGGTTTCCAATACTTTCAGTACTTTCAAGAAATCAAAACATAATTTCTATAAGGAAAGGCAAAGTCACTACTGGGGTGTGGAAGTTGAGGGTCTTTTCTTTTCTGGAATATTTAGATTTAATTATTAGAATCTTATTTGGTATCAGAATATATTAAAAATTCACACATCTGGGTTATTTCTAATGCAATGTATGTAGTTTTCAGAAGTATAATGAGGGCTCAAACTCCAGCAGTTTGCATAAATTCTCTTTAATTCTTTGTCTATGCACTTATTTCAGGAGCTTTGAAAACCTGTATTGTTACATTTCTCAACATGGAGAAGTGAAAAAAGCCTGGAGACTTATTTTCTCCTCTTAGAGTCCTGCTTTCCCAGAGTCCCTGTAGTCTGAAGCTAATTATTTTGGGGTTGTTTGTATTATTGTGCCTATAAATGGAACATCATTACAGGGAGTAAATTTGCAGTGATTAAGAACTAGATTTTTTGGCCCTGGCTGGTATGGTTCAGTGGATAGGCACCGTCCTGGGAACCCAAGGGTCTCTGGTTTGATTCCCCAGTCAGGACACATGATCAGGTTGCAAGCCAGGTCTCCAACCAGGTCCATAGCTGAAAGCAGGTGAAAGGCAACCATACACTGATGCTTCTCTTCCTTTCTTCCTCCCTCCCTGCCCTTCTCTCTGAAAATAATGAATAAAATCATTTAAAAAAGGAACTAGATTTTTTGAAAGCTCATTCATGCCATGTCTGTTGTTATTTCCATCCTCCTCAGCAGAATGAAAGCCAGAGGGTTCAATTATGGATTCCAGCTCTTAACACCAGCCAGTGCTCTGCCTTGAAGTAAGACCCTTGCCACAGCTAAAGTTCACTTCCCTTATATGTGAAATCAAGATGGTCATACTTATACTCCTAATTTGGTATGAGGACTAAATGTAATAGTGAATGTGAAAAAACAAAACAAAACAAAAATAATGTTTTTAGCACATGGTAGGCATTCAGTTGATGGCTACTTTTATCTTTTTATAAAAAGTTGAGTCTTTTATCTCAACTTTTTAATATGTTTCAGAGAATGAAGAAGGTTCTATTGAAGGATAGGACCAAGTCAGTGGAAGCCAGTGCACATCTAAGCAAGAACCTCTCTGCTCCAGAAACTGGGCAGATCTTGTACGTAAAACATTCTTCTTGGGGTCAAATGAAAAGGATCCAGATTAGTAAAGATGTAACCAGTTTCTATTATACTAAATACTTTAAGCATCTTTGTGGGATCAGGACAATGGTATTTAATTAAATATACAAATGACTAGTGAAATTCTCATTATAGAAGTTAAAGAGAACCTAGTATAAAGGAACCATGGACATGGACAAGAGGTGGGATTGACTTTGGGGGTAATGGGTGGGTGGGGAGGGGGACAGAGGGGAGCAAAAAGGGGATGGATGTAATACAACAACAATAAAATTAAAAAAAAAGAAGTTAAAGAGGTCTACAGCTACATTTTTTAATACATTTAACATTGAAACTGAACTGAGACTCAGTATAACTTAGTGTATGGGAAGCAGAGAACAGAAGATAAAGGACTATAATATAAGAGTTCTGTGCAGGCAAATGCTGATTATCCCTAGGGAGGACAGCTCTGCTTAGCAGACTGATTTCCATAGTGTCATGTTGGATAAACTTATTAGTTATCCTTTCTCTCTAGCACTTTCCTTTCTGACTTCAACTTTCAGGAACAAACAAAACTGGTGAAAGGGGGAAAATGTCTAAGTTTTATTTAGTTCAAAAGAGGTTTTTATTAACATAAAACCTAGTACTTTAGTAGTACTCAAAATCTCTCCATAACTGTATAGTAAAATACCTCTCAAACTTAGGCTTGAGAATTCACTACTTCTTGGCTTGGCAGCTCCAGCTATTTCAAAGGACTTCCTTAGGTTGATCAGAAACTTATACTATGTGGCTTCCACCCTTTTCCCCTAGGTTTACTCTTGGGAGAACTGAACAACTGTCTAATTACTCTGTTAAGGAGAGTTTAGATACTTTAAACATGTTTGCATTTTCAAACTACACATCTGTACCTTCCTTGAGTATCCTCATGTCACATGGCACCCTGCACGAAAATATATTTATTCCCCACCAAAATAGCTGTTGTGACTATATTGCCCCTGAAGTGCAAATATGGATAGACATTTTAAAAATGTGATTTTTATTCCCTGGCTGGTAGCACAGTGGATAAAGTGCCACGAATCCAAAGGTTGCTGGTTTGATTCCCCAGCCAGGTCACATAACCAGATTGCAAGCCAGGTCTCCAGCCAGGTCTGTGGCTGGAGGCGGGTGAAAGGCAACCATACATTCATTACTGTCTTTTTCCCTCTCTGACCCTCTCACTTTCCCACTCTCTAAAACAAAACAAAACAAAACGAAAACCAAAACTTGATTTTACTAAACAGAATACAGTGGAATTATCCTTTCTTTCATTGTGTGGAGATAGTATCCTATTTTTTTACATGCCACCTATGCTGGAATCATCCTTATTGACTCCCATAGAAAACATGTTTCACATGAGTTAGTTAACCTGAAATAATAAAAGGCCATAGTGAGAGGCAACATGTGTTTATCTGAGATCTAAAAAAAAAAAAAAAAAAAAAAAAAAAAAAAAAAAAAAAAAAAAAAAAAAAAAAAAAAAAAAACCTAATCCAGAAGCACTGATTCAGGCAGTAACCCACACAATGTTCAGGAGGTGAAAGCAAGGAGTATTTATGTAACTAGAAGGGAAATAACTACATGAAAAAAAAAAAAAAAAAAGGAGGAATTTCTGTGGGTGTTAACAGGCTAAGAAAAGACTTTCTATGAATACAGATAAATTAACATACTGATGCTAATTTTTTTTAAATGTCTTTCATTTTCAGTCCAATAGTCAAAATGTCTGCTTTCTTATTAGCTTTGCAAATTACTGTTTGGAATACAATGCTGCTTTAAGTCCAGCCCAAATGTTATTTTGTCTAGTTTTAACATTCCAAATGTTAGAGGCATAAGACAGGCAAGGCTGTTTTAGGATGGCAGTTCTGACTGTATTTTGAAGTGGCCCTGTTTGTTTGTCCTTTCACAAGCCTGATTGTTGAAGCAATGTCTCCAACCCATTTGCTTAAATACTGCTGCTTGTCCACATCTTCAATGTGTAGACTTCTGGACTTGTTTTGAAAATATAAGGGAAATACAAAATCTTAGGGATTTTTTTCTCTCTCTCTGTTTAATGCCATCTTATGATATTCAGTCCTTTTTTGCAATCTATTGAAAAATTTTAGGACAGACCTTCACAAGATGTGCTACTTTTGCATAGGAATTATTTTGAATTAAAGGAAATTTGAGGCCCTGCAGGCTCATGAGAAACTTTTACCTCATCATTAAAGAATTTTTAATTAGGGGACTTGTCCATAATAGGAGCTATGATCAGAAAAAAAACTTTTATGACTTATCTTTAGAGCAGGGCAGGGCAAACTTCTAATTACTGAACATCTGCTCTTATCATCATCCTATGAATCAACTTCTTCCATCTGAAGCTCCAAGGTGCCTTACCTCATCCTTAGCTCAAAATATCATATAAACTCAATTTTCCCTTCCTGTCTCTGAACATCTTATGTAGGAAAGTATCTCTGACTCAGTCATGTATGTCATACATATGTATGTCATCAAATTTGGTCATTTAATTTTGTTAATCTGTCTCATGGCCAGTTGATTAATAGAAGGTGAAAAACCTAGAAAGGTAGAGGAAAGTTTCTTCCTCTCCAACACTATCAAGATATTTTGGTATAGAAATTCAATGGATTTACACTCTCTTGCAATATAAATTTCATCTTTAAGTCTGATTATTTGTTTTGCATATGTGAACACAAGTCATTAATAAATATGCTTAGCTATTTTGCTTCACATGAGTTTTGTAGCCTCGCAACACATTTTCCTCCAGGTTCTCATGGATGCTTTAATCCTAAGACCCAGCTACAAATCTGCTTGATTAAAGAAAATATTCAGCACATATATCTCTATCTCAAAAAGAAATGAAAATTACCTCTATGACATATGTCTTCAAGTGCTATTTTGAATTCTTGATAAACTACACTGATACATTCTGTGAATTGATAGCCAGTCTAGGTTGGTATCCCTATTAAAAACTTTGAAAAGCAAGTGAAATGTAATGGTTAAGAGCTTAGACACAGAAGTCAAATTGTCTAGATTTGAATTAATTCTGATTATTTCATGAAGTACACTTCAAAATTTAAGATAAGATCTAAACCAACTTTTTGCAGTTGAAAATATGGATTTTTAAAAGATTTTTAAAAAATTATTATTTTTAGAGAGAGAGGCAGAGAGGGAGAGAAACATCAATATATGGTTGCATTTCACCTGCCTCCAGTTATGGACCTGGCAGGAGCCTTGGCTTGCAACCAGGTGAAAATATGACTTTTTTAATGTAACTTTATTTACTGGGGCATTTTATTACATATTATCATCTAAACTCAAATGAATTCATAGTGATTTTATGTTGTGTATCAAGAAACACCAATTACCAGGGAGTCAAATGTGACAAAACTAATGACCTCTAATAATTAATTTAGCTTCCTTTATTTAAGATAGATTCCTTCACAATTTTTAAAGATTGGGATAATTTCTTCTAACTAGCATTTTCCAGAAAATTATATACAATTCTGATAATAATTGGAAAACAAAAATTAAAATCACTAGTTTTAAATGAAACAATTTATTTGTTTCTCCCATGTATTAAAGCATTAGTGTTTTAAAATTTCAAAATACAATATTTATACTGTTTGGGGAACAACTTGCTCTTTTTAATATAGATAACATTAATCTGTGATGAGAAAACATTGAACTGGAAATTTTAACCTCCTTTAAGCAACTTTTAATAGCCTATATCAAGTATTATACAATAAACTGATAACATGTAAACTCAACTTCTTGAAGTTCCCTGCTGTTCATTCACAATGTCTTCTGTGAAGGAATTAAAACAAGTTGATTTCTGAGAAGTTCAACATTTCTAGAAAGGAAAAACATTTTTTTTAATTCATACTTCCAGCCTGGGCTGGTGTCTCAGTGGGTAGGTGTTGGCCTACAAACCCAAAGTTTGCTGGTTCAATTTCTAGCCAGGGCATGTAACTAGGTTGCAAGCCAGGTCTCCAGGCAGGTCCTTAGCTGGAGGCAGGTGAAAGGCAACCATACGATGATGTTTCTCTCCCTTTCTTTCTATCTAAAAAATAATAAATAAATAATTTTTTTTTGCACAAATGGTTTTCATTGTGAGATAGTAAAGGAAATCCAAATAGAGATTGGATAATTATAAGATTAAATTCTCCTAGGTTAAGTTGTTAAATGAGGAAATATAAAGACAAGTCCTTCCAGGGAGCACAGAAATAAAATAGAATAGTAGTAAGTGGAAACTTTTAAAGAGATAAAGCCAACTGGACTCATTTCAGGTGAATTCACAAATTTGGGTTATAAATATAGCTACATTTCCAGAAATGTCCTGTGAATGTCAGGATTGGAAATTTTAGTTTCTTGTGGTATACAGTGGTCATGTAGCTGATATTATAAAGAACAGTGACCCCTTTTAACCGGGCATTCAAGTCAGCTAAGTGATCCCAAGTAGCAATAAAATTCAGGAGTTAGGAGTCTGGAGTTCATACAAATCAGTTTTGTTTGTGCTCTGCCACTAGTTAACATTGTCTTATGGGTCAAGCTATTTACTTCTCTATGTCCCTGCTTTTTTTTTTTTTTTTTTTTTCTCTCTCTCTTTTTTGCTATAAAAGGAAGCTAATACTGGAATGTAAGAAGCACTCAATTAATATTAGTTAAATTAGAGAATCTTTTTGAATCATATATTTTCTCTAAGGTGCTTATTAATAGAGAGCCACAGGAGTTGGAGAGTAAGAAAAGAAAATTTGCCTCTCCCCTCCTTTTAGCCACCCCTTCTCCTAGACTGATGGAAGCAAGTGTAGAGTTTGCTTTTTCATCTGCTTTTCCTAATATTTTGATGTGGCTTATGGTATTTCTCACAACCGAAGGAATGAAGAAAACAGTAGTTTAAAATATCAGCAGTGGGACTAAAAATAACAAATTCCTAAATATTTTAGATTTGGAGAGATAAGGGCAGTTTGAAGATGCTACGTGTGAATTTTCTTCACACATCATGGTTTATATCACTGGAAACACTTGAAAAAAAATATTTTTCTATAGATTCCTGTGAACCTATGTTTGGCTACTTGTCCTAGAGAACAAAGGTAACTATTTGGAAGGAAAGAAGAGTTTGAAAACTAAAAGGTACAAAATTATAAGCAGATATAGTTAGCCATGCATAATATATTTAGAAAATAGGCATTTCAGTAAGACATGTGACATTTTGTGACTCAGAGAGGTCAGAACTAAACATATTTAACAAGAGGAAGGATGAAAGCTACTTTCATTTATATTATTTTAAGCTCAAGTTGAGAATATTAGCCAACTATATGATATACATTGTGGGGAGAAAAATGCAATGTTCTAAAGGAAGCAAGACAGCTTTTATTTGGGGCCACCATAAAAGACTGTATGCTAAAAATTCAAGCATCATGAAACTTTCTATCATCCTGGAAAAGGAAAAAAGGCTGTGTACACAGCAGTATCAGTAGTTCATCCTATCACAGAATGGTACACTCAAGAGCTAATCTGTTAGGCACATCCATCTCTTCTTTTTAACAATCAGTTACTTTTTCACGAAATGACTGACTGTTCTCTCACAATACAATTGTTGATTTAACTTAATTTTTTAATAGGAAAATAAACTATATTTTCTGTTCACCTTTCATAACCCAAAGGAGGTATTTTTGCATTGAAGATAGTTTCTCTTCAACTGAAATCAATGTAGTTTGATAAGGCTTTCATTCATTGCTTTGTATCCCCTTGCTCTCTAACACACATACCTGTCAGTAGTTGCCAAGCAACCATGACAATTGTGTGGTTCATATACACTGGGCATGCATTTATTACCACTATACAGTATTATAGTGTGTGTGCTTAAATGAAAATACAACTGTGGGTCTAAAGGAGACTCTTATACTAAACAAGAATGAGTGGAGACATGTGAAACCTTTGATAAGCATTTGTCACTGACATTAGGTAATTTAGAGGCCTTTTTTCCTGAGTCTTTATAAGTAATCTTTATAAAGAGAATTTATCTTCTTTTCAAAATTTAGAAAAATGTATTTGTATAGCTATACTCAACTTAATGGGTGCATGTATTCATATATATGATGGGTTTAGATGAAAAATTTTGAAGGGCAGTGAACATGCAGAAAATTATTGCAAGAGAGCTGTCAAGATTGTAAGGGTCTATAGATTCTCTTATCCTGACACTCATCTTGTTTCAAGCTCATTCACTAGCTCTTCAGTAACCATCTTCATTGTAAGCTTAAGAAGAAAAAAAATGTGACAGTGTCAATGTGCTGAAAATCTATCTACTGGGAATGAACAAAATGGGGCAGGAATCATTGTTCCATAGGCCATTTCTTTTCTTTTCTTTTTTTAAAAGATTTTTATTTATTATTTTTAGAGAGGGGAGAGAGGTAGGGAGGGAGAGAGACATCAATGTATGTTTGCCTTTCACCTGCCTCCAGCTACGGACCTGGCTGGAGACCTGGCTTGCAACCTGGTTATCTGCCCTGACAGGGAATCAAACCAGTGTCCTTTGGGTTTGCAGGCCAGCACCTTACCCACTGTGCCACCAGCCAGGGCCAGGCCATTTCTTTTAAAAAGAAGTTTTGAAATGAGAACAAGATCTCTGAGTAATACAATGGCTTTTGCTTGTTTATAAAATGAGTTTTTGAGTAGCATTCTGCAAAAACAAGAGCTAAAACAATATTATTTTCACATAAACCTGTAAAAGTAAGAAGAAGACTTTTCACCCAGTATGGCAGAAAGCTAGTTAGCCACTGTAGCCAAAAGCTGTGACATACTGTGTGACTGATTCTGTCACTACTTAGTTTGATCATTTTGACTCCATGGCTAGAGAGAATTTTTATAAGCTAATTTTTATTGAGGGTATCTTTGAATGGCTTCCACATGAAGAAAATTTTTGTTTTAAATAATTTGATGAATTTTTAAATTCCATTTAAATAGATTTTATTCATTTTTTATGAGAAAGGGTTTCTTTAAAAAATTTTTTAAATCCTCACTCAAGGATATTTTTATTGATTTTAGAGATAGTGGAAGGGAGATAGAGAAGATTAACATCAACCTCAGAGAGAAGCATCTATATTGGTTGTCTCTCATATGTGCCCTGACTAAAGACCAAACCCACAATCTAAGTGTGTGCCCTGACTAAGGATGGAACATAGAAGCTTTTGGTATTCAGGATGGTGCTTCAACCACCTGAGGCACCTGGCCAGAACTTTTATTGCTGTTGTTGTTACATTGGTTCATATTGTCAGATAGGTTTTGGGTCTACATTTCAATGGTACATGATTTGTATTTTAAAAGCTATTACCTGAAAGAACTATTTAACCTCTAGTGAGCTAATACTATAAGAATACAGATATTTACTCAAATTTGTTTTCAGGGATGTCCTATTATGGAGGACAGTGAGGTAAACAAAATGAGTGGTTTTCAGGAAGATCATTGTTTTCATGACTTAGGTACTTTGTGTTTATATAATATTACACTATCTATCTATCTATCTATCTATCTATGTATACCCATACACACATATACATAGTACATATATATGTACATATATATATATCCTATAACATATAAATTTTAATTACATTTTATTTTATAGACATACATATATAATTTAACATTTATTCATCTGAAAATGAATTAATATTTTAACTTTGATATGATTGTTTAAATTATGTATATATTTATTTATTCATTTTAAAATAAAAACATTTGTCAAAAATATTATGTACATAATAGTAAGGATGATCAGAGATAAATGGGAAATTTCAAAGGAAGTATTCAAGTTACTAAACTTTGACACATTAGTAGCCTTGAGGAATTAAAAAATTCCCCCAAATTCTGCTCTGGCTGTGGCCTTATCTGGTTGAAGCATTGGCTGAATCACCAAAAGAATGAGGGTTTGATTCCCAGTTTACAGGCAGGCCACATACCTAGGTTGTGGGTATGAAGATGTCTACTAATCTAATTTTTTTGCCATTTAGTGTATTTAAGTATTATATTAATTGCCATAATAAGCCCCTACTCAGAAAAATACTGCATTTTGTACTAAAGAAAAGCAAGTAGATATTTTGGTAACACATATTAAATCTTATATACTAAATCTTCCATCTGTGTCTAAGGATTGCAAGTATAATTGCTAGCACACATTACAGCGTAGTGCCTAAAACAACAACAACAACAATAAATGATGCAATTCCTTAAAATATTTCTAATTTGATTTTCCTGTTTTTCCAATGAAGTGGTTTAACTTGTTTGTAAGACCCAAAATGTACATGATTAAATAGAAATACTTTAAAATAGAAAACAATGGTAAATTGAAAAATTTTGTCACATCCAAAATATGACATTTTCAAAGGGCTTATATCCACCAATTGATAGATCAAAATGGACAGATGAACAGGGATGACAATAACAAATTTCAGAAAACAAAAAATAAACCCCTCCTCAAATTCTGAAACAATGAGAGACAAAGGAGTTAGGCACATAAAGATCACATTTTAGCTCTATTGTTGATAATGCCTTAGATAGATAACATCTTTAGATGTGCTTCCTGAGAAATAAGAAGGCAGGGAGGCCAAGAGTGTTAGGACAGTGGCCCCCTTTCCACTGTGAGAAAATTAACTGTGAGTTATAAGTAATATATTGCATAGTGCTTCTTTTTGTTAACACATTGTTGACTGGCAATTTTATAGCAAAAGTTAATGCAAATGCAAGCATGAGTTAACTCATCTGTTAACAATGTTTGGGCTTGAAAACATGAGTTCTTTCATTACTGGTCAATGATTTATTAAAAATTAAGCTTTATCTCATTTTGTCATCAAAACAACTCTTATATGCATTTGAATTAACTGATTATTATTATTATTATTATTATTAATGGCATTTTCTAAGTATGACAGTAAACCAAAGAATAGGCTTTGATAATATAACACAAAACTTTACAAAGCTCATTAGCAGCAGAAACAGCAATAGAGTTTAAAGATTCTATTTATTTTTTTAGAGACAGGGGAAAGGAAGGGAAAAAGAGAGGAAAAGAAACCACATACCCCCAACCAGGGCCTTGGCCCACAACCCATACATGTACTCAGACTGCAAATTGAAACAATTACCTTTCAGTTGGCTAGCCAATGTTCAGTCCACTGAGCTCCACCAGCCAGGACAGGAATAGAGTTATGAAGTTGGTATAAGATGGGAATGAATTATATCTTGGCATAGCAATAAAATAGCTGTGTGACATCTAGTAATCTCCACCACCTCTCTCAACCTATTTCATATCTTTCAAAATGAACTACATTTGTCTCTAGGTTATTGAGGGGATTGAATTGAATTAGATACCATGTATAATAGCACTTGACTTTTAGTCAATTGATGAACAAATATTAGCTTCTTTTCCTTCTTCCTAATCCCAATTATTTGTTTCTAATCCTGGGCTTTCTTCCATGATTCTTCAGTCTCTCTATTTATCAAAGCTATTTCTGATATGGAATAGATTGAACAAGTAATATGTAATAGATCTTTTCAAAGGAAAATATAAATATTGGTTCAGGCAGAATATTTGGTTTTCTACTTAAACATTAACAAGCATGCTATGGTAAATCCTAAATTCACAAAAATGTGTTCTAATTCTGCCTGTAACATCTGATGCCTCAGTTGCCAATTATTACAGCACTTGCTCTGCTTCTGCCTATCCCATATTTTATAAATACACTACTATTTAAACAGCTGAACCTTTATGGGATTTTATGGAAGAAATACCAAAACATGTTTTTCATTTTTGTAATTAAGAATTTCTAACTTCCACAGGCATTTTCCTTCCTTTAGAGATAATGAATGTTAGCTTAAAAATAAACAACAAATAGGGTATTGGAATCCACTTTTTGTGCTCCCTTGAAAAAGTATCATGCACTGAATTACTTAGATTGCCATTGCCCATTGGTATTGTTATATTTTGGGGATACAAGTTTTTAATAAATACTTTAAAAGCTGTAAATCATAATCCTCCAACTTTTCTACTATACATTTATATATTTCAAAAATGGCCATAATTTCCACTATTTTGGTGTCCATAAAAATTAGTCATAGAAACAAAATAAAGAAGCCAATACCTCAATATTCATTCACTACCATAAAGTTTAATGCTTCATTAACTTAAAGAAAGAATAAAAGATACTTCCATGGGCATAGTTTGTGTATATTATTTATGGAAGAGTGGTTAGCAAGATAATTGAGCCTTAATTTAATGAATTCAATCAGTCAACATTTAATATATGTAAGTATCTGTTCTGTTCAAAGCAGACTGCTATCTTGGCTTACTAAAAAATAAGTAAATAAAGCCACAATACCTGGCCTACCAGAGCTCATAGTCTAATAGTTGTAGCAATAGCTTTAATATGCTGGGAATGACCAATTCCTACTAAATAACTTTTAGAAAACCAATTATCATGCATATAATTCAGTTTCTATACTGATTAAAATGCATATTTTCTTTTACTAGTTTTATAAAAGTATGGTATAAATTCAAGTACTAATCTCTGACTTCTTTATTCCCTACAACTAGGCAACTAGGATCATCAGTTCTTATGCAGTAAAAAAAATAAAGATTTTAAAGATTATCATCTTTTTTGTTTTTTTTCCTTAATTTCTCAATGTTGACCTAAATCAGCAGGCTTTATTCACAAAAATTTCACTAACTCACTGTCATTTATACAGAATCTCAGCATGTTACCAATGTCTATTTACTTTTCTTACTTGGAACTCATCTTAACAATTTGCAATTTACTTTAAAAATGGTATTGTTGATTACTTTTCTAAAGTCCTTTTAGAAAATTAGTCCCATTCTAATACTTCACTCTACATTTAAGTGTTAAATAAATGATCATTACTTCTCAGATTGTGTACTCAATGTCTTAGCTGTGTACTAAATTCTCAAGCACCTCAGAGAAGCCTTAACAGATATTTATTAATCTGGATACTTTCCATGTACTACTCAGAAAAAAGGTAAAAAATAGTATTGAATATTGATAGTCCTCTACAGAATGTGGATGGCCTCCTACAGAAGTTTATAGTCTGAAAACATTTAAAGTTCAATAAAGATTCATGGATTATGGCATGAGGGTTAAGTAGCACTATATAGTATTAAAATAGTTTGATTTCTCCAAACTTTAGACAGTTTATTACTGTCTAAAGCTATAGACATTCTAATATATATTTTTTCAGTCTCTGGCCAGAAGTAATGCCTTCTATATTTGATTAGCCAGCTTTCAGTAGGGGTCTTATTATATTCTAGAATCATGCTATTTTGAGGGACACAGAGTGAAATGCAAGATAACTACAAGGATTACAAGATGGGTCTTAAAGCTTCTGTTTACAACACCTTGTGTTGCCTCTTATATTGCACTGGTCAAAGCAAGTCACATGTGAAGTACCATGACAATGGGACAGGGGAAAATAGTAACATATCTTTTACAGAAAACCAGTACAAGTGACTTGACTTTGGATAGAGATGTGTATTCTTACTGTAGTGCAGCAGCAAGTAGTTCAAAATAATAATACAATTTGTCATAAACTAACTGCAGTTACAAATTTTCATTTTCCTTCCATCAAAGTACAGAATATACTTATCCTCTACTAGGAAGATTTACAAAAGACTCAAAATCCAACGTTTTGTAATAATTTCTGCATCTGCCCCTGAGTGGTGTGGCTTAGTTGGTTGGACATCATCCTGCAAAGCTAAAGGTCTGTAGATTGATTCCTGGTCAGGGCACATAAGGTTTGGTCCCAATAGACCTGGGTGGTGTCTGAAAGACAGCTGGGTATAATATTGGAAATGAAGCAATGTAAGTACAGGTGTGCATAATCAATTGGCAAAATTTTAATAAAATCAACAACATACCATAAAATTGTTATATTTTGAAATAAATTTATTCTTATATGTAAATACATAAACATACTCATTATTTTTTAACTTGTTCAGAAAAGTCTCTATTTGCTGTAATAATAGACTCAATTCAACCTCAGAATGTTAAGCATGCTTCCATTAACTTTTCTTTACCCATGGACATCATTATGTTATCAATCTTAGTTTTAACAGCCTCTTTATTGAAATGAGGTTATTTATTAACTTCTTTTCACAAATTATACATACATAATAGTCTAAAGGATTTGCATCTGGTGAACTGTGTGACCAGATTTCCTTTGACCAGGATTCAGGAACATTGATACTGAGACATTCTTGAACCTTTTTTGGCATTATGTGCTGGTGCACAATCTTGTTGGAAGATAAAATGATGCCCATTTGTGACTTGTTTCATCTGCAGTACAACTACTTCTCTCAAAATGTCCAAATAAACATCCTGGATCTTCATTGATTATCTCCTGGATTCTGTGTACAATATCTGGACTTGTGCAATCCTTGTGTACTTATGCATTTTCCTTGTTGGTGTGGCAGCATCAGGATCAGCATCATATGCCTTCTTTTCATTGTCAAATATACATAAAGTGATGTTATTGAAGTCCACAATTTCCTTAGCAGTTCTCCCTGCACACAGTCCAGAAATTATGGTTGCTCTCACATCATATTCCTTCGTGACATAACAGTTGCTCTCAGAACTTAATATTTAATACCTGAAACAATGATGTTAAATTATAACCTTAGAAACATAGTTTTTCAAAATTAGTAAGAAGCATGTGAAATAATGAGATTCAAAATTATTTCCAATTGATCCCATGCACCCTGTATAAGAGGCAACCAATTAATGTTTCTCTCTCACATCAATGTTTTTTTCCTCTTTCTCCTTTCCCTTCTCTCTGAAACTAAAAATATTTTTTTTAAATAAGTAATAATAATATCATCTGGGTCAATATGACTCCTCTTGATTTGGGATTTATGAAGTAGAATGTTGGTTTTTTTGCCCTTTCTCTCCAAAAATAAATAAACAAATAAATTCAGGAAAAGAACATGAAATCAAAATAAATGTCCCCATTAAGAGGAAAAATAAAAATCATACAATAGTTACTGGTCCATAATTATTTTAAAATCTTGTTGATAATGTTCTTAGAAGAAGCCCCATAAATATTCTAATTATCTCAGCTTGGATAATGAGTTTCCTGGCACTCCTACCATTGGTATTTGGCTGGGGAAGGACATGGCACAGACTCTTATCAGAGAGCCTCTAGAACTCAACCTCCCTCATTCCCTATATATCTCTTTCTCCCTTCTAGTTTTTCATATTTCAGTAGAATTAATTAGAATTAATGAGGAATACTGATTCTAAATAGTTATACATTCTTTTAAATCTATTATTTAATGCCTGAAATAGAAGTTTAAAAATTAAGTATGGCATTTCTATTTGTGTTCTGCTCTATTATCCTCTTCTTGAGACAACTATGGTGAATTTCCTACCTGTCCAAATTAGGAGGGGAAGAAAAAAATGAGCATAGACAACTAAAGAAATACAGTGATTGTTTCTCTAAATGTTATCCTCCTTCAGATGATATTAAATCTTTCCTCCCTTTGTTACTATTGCTGCTTTCCCTTGCTAAAGAGCTAAATCTGAAGCTATTGTGATAAAATTAGGTACATCAACACTATTACATTATGCTTCATTCTTTACAAGGAAGAGTTTTTTTTTTTTTTTTTTTTTTTTTTAATTCTTAATACTTTAAGTTTGATTCCATGTGTAGCAAGAAGCTGCTAAACTGGCTTTTTATCCATTTAGACATTCTTAGGAGGTCGTGGCTTGAACAAGTTAGTATAATAAACAGCATTGACAACCATATGTGATTAAATCTTTATACCTTTGTATTCAACATTTTACTATGCTTATCTTTTACATCATTTGGTTAATTTGGATCAAATTTTTTAAACAGATGGAAGACATTCACTTACATTTGAATTACATTTGAAGATATATATGACCATATATATATATATATATATATTCTCACTAAGATATAATGAAGGCAATTGCTGATTAATGCTTTTTTTAGCCTTTCTTTCATTCATAATTAGACACTTATTATGAAGTAACTAAAATACTATAAAGAAAATTGGCCTTGAAAGGGCTTACAAAATAAAGTGATAAGTAAATTGAGAGGGCAAAAAAATGGCTTCTGAGAATATATTACATGGTAAATTAATATGGTGAAATAATCAGAAGTGGAAAACTTTATAGTCACTTGAAAGTGTAATATAAAGAATTACTACCCATAACAGAGGATTGGGATAAGGAGGGCTTGATTAATCAGAAGTAAGGACAACTCTAAAGAATATCGGATTAGCAAACATAAGGAGCAACTACTACCACTAACTCTGAGAAAAAACAGCCAAGAAAGAACCTATGCCCAACTGTCCAGGGCTGAGATTCAGAGCTTGCTGGCCAGGGCCTGCCATGGCTCACTGTATGGCAGTTAAATCATTGTAGTGTTGCACAAGCAGAATGTCCTGGAAATCTATTCTCTACAGCTTTCTGGAAATAGATTTTATTGGGGTTGATGGAAACTCTTCACAAGAAGCTGTTTCATTACAGATACTTTGCTGTAAAGTGCTGGCAGAGAATGTGTACCCCTGGGCACTGGACAAACCTCACCCACTGCAGGGATTGCCTGTGCAGGCTCAGGTGAAGTAAGGAGCAAAACCCTTTTCTCCTAATATTTCTCTTTCACTGACAAAGTTTAAAATGTGCCTACTAAATAAAAATATTTAAAGGCCCAGATCCATTTTCACAAGGCAATTTAAAAAAAATGAGTTTGGAGCTCAGAAGCAATAAATGGATAACTGACCAAGATGGTTACTCAACTAAATCTATGGAGAAGAGACCTAGTGAATGAAACTTTACTAAAGAAGCTGGCATTTAAGCTGAGATATAATGAATAAATATTATCTGCTGTTGCCAGAAAATTTAAAAAAAAAAAAAAAAAGAAAGAAAAAGAAAAAAGAAACTGTAATAACATCTTTAGTGTAATAGGTTCCCAAAGTTCTTCAATCTTAAAATCCAAAAATTGATCAGAGTTCTAATTACCATTCACTTACAGTGTTGCTGTGTACATTAAGAGTGTAGGTTCTAAACCTGAATTGTCTGAGTTCCAATTTCAATACTTCCAATGAACAGTGTGACCTTGACATATTATGTGCCTCGCTGGTTCTCAGTTTTTCTACTTTATGTAAAATGAATATTAGGTGCACAATAAATATTAACTAATATTTTGCTTAGATTGTCTTTCTCATTCACTACTCAAATCTGCTGTGGACTTTTTCCAATTAAAATATATCACAAATTTATTCTATGTTTCAAAGCATTTTTTATGAAGCTTTACTGAAGAGCCTTCACTATCCACTAATCAATCTATCACTCTATGAACCTATTTTCAATAGTTTATAGGTCTGTCCAAATAAACTGAAGAAAAACTGGAAAGCAGGTTATTCTTTGCCTGCCCAAATCTAGCATGTAAGTATTTGCTCAGTGAATGTTGAATAAATAAATGCATACAATATAAAGGAAGTCATTTATCAAGAAGATCATGCAAAATAAATAATAATAGATAATTGGTATGCTTTACAACCCTTTTACCCTAGAAATATGAGCATGTATCATTCATAAAAATGAGTAATCTTTAGAAGTACTTTAGTTTTTAACATTTTTATTCCATGTTCTTCTTAGAAAACTTCAGAATCTAGAATCTCAGAGACTGATAAAGTGTATTATCAAAGCAAAGAGATGTAGGGAGACTAAGAACTCTTACTACTTAATTATTAAGATGCAATACAATTAGATTTGGTTTGCTCACAGTTTAATTTAGTTTATCCTTTTAGGAGAGATCCCTTCACCATATGTAATTTAGCTGTAATTCAGTGTAATAAATATTTTCCATAAAATAAGTCTTAATGAGTTGAAGATCTGCACCAGAAGTTTCTGATTTCGTAATTAAAATGCTTTGTCTTTATTGTATTAATAAAACTTAAAAGATAAATTTAACCTCCTAAAGTAATTCTGCTTAAGAATATAATTAGAAACACTTCAAAGTCTTCATGTCAACGGGCCAAATTTCGATAAGTTTTAGAACTGTTAGAGATTTTACTTTTTCCCATTTGAATAAAGGGAAAATGCAATGATAGAGAGCAAAGGGAGAGAGAAGGGAGTTAAGGAGAAAGGGTGGAGAGATGGGAATGATGAAGGAGAGGGAGGAGCAGTAACCCCATAATTACCAATGCAAGCTCAAAATAAGAGGGTAGAGTACTTGAGGTTATTATTATTTAGCCCAAGTCACGAAGTCTTTTTTGCTTGCAATGCTCAGATTTTATATCTACATTACCTATGATAATCAATCACTAGAGTTAACATTTAACATCTGACTAGCAAATAAAAAAAAAAAAAAAAAAAAAAACAGGAAGAACCAAGATGGTGGAGGACTAAGTGGAGCTACACCAATTTCACCCAAGACCAATCTGGAACTACAACTTAACTGGAGAGAAATCATCCAGAATAACCAACAGAACACCAGATAGAGAGAAGCCTTATAACCAGAGACAGAACAGAAAAGTCTATTTCATTACAACATGGAAGTGTGGAGACTTGAGAGGGCTGGCTGGACTCCCATGGGTGGCAACTGAAGGGACTGGAGCTGGGGGTTTCACCTGAGAAGTATGGGTTCTAAATCCATAGCTGGGCTTCCCAGCCTACAGCAACACAGCTGAGAGTAAAATAGCATCCACCTGTGAAAAGCGAAAAACCACCAGGTTTAGCTACCTTGAAAGAGAGACAGAGTTCTTAAAGCGACCAAGTACGAAAATACCCTGAGCTCCAGCAAAGGGAGGGCAGAGTGGACTAGAGATGCTTAAGAAAAGTTTGGGGTGGTGGCTTTGAGAAAAATGAGGGAGTAGCAGAAGAGATCCCAGTGCCTCCATATAGCAGGCAGACCACTCTCTCCTTATGGTGGTAGCCTGAGGGAAAGCCATAGCCCCACCCACAGGAATTAATCTGCATCACCCAACAGTACGTTAGCCTGACCCCTCATCTCAGGTTGATTGGATTAATAACTCCAGCAGACAGACAAAGATAATGGACCTCTGATAGCCTCCAACAGGCTGACTAGGCACAGGCCGAGACAACAGTTGACATCACTAGGGGCAGATCCAGGAAGTAAAGAGGGTGTACCTCTACAACACAGAAGGTCACACCACAAAGACAGGAAGTCATAGCAGACCAATCTAAGAAGCAGAAACAAATAAGATGAGTCACCTAAAATGGGGTGGCAAAGAAACAAGCCCCCATCAAATGGAAAGGAGGAATCTCCAGAAAGAAAGCTAAATGAAAAGAAGCAAGCGCACTACCAGACATGGAATTCAAAATAATGATTATAGAGAAGCTCAATGAGCTCAGCAAGCTCAAAGAATACTACAAACAACTCCAGGAAAACTATGAAGAACTCTAGGGAAGCTACAAGAAACTTACTGAGAACTACACCAGCATTAAAAAGGATATAGAAACTATCAAAAAGAGCCAGGAGGAAATGAAGAATACAGTTTCTGAATTGAAGAACACAGTAGAAGAAATCAAAAGCAGACTAGAAGAAGCAGAG
>PVIW01006433.1:75956-87273 GCA_004026585.1 Noctilio leporinus
AAAAAAAAAAAAAAAAAAAAAAAAAAAAAAAAAAAAAAAAAAAAAAAAAAAAAAAAAAAAAAAAAAAAAAAAAAAAAAAAAAAAAAAAAAAAAAAAAAAAAAAAAAAAAAAAAAAAAAAAAAAAAAAAAAAAAAAAAAAAAAAAAAAAAAAAAAAAAAAAAAAAAAAAAATTCCCAGACAGTGCAACAAAATGAAAAAGGACTGAAAAAGAATGAAGAGGTGTTAAGAGAGCTGCAGGGCAATGTGAAACATAATAATATCCATATCATAGGGATGCTAGAAGGAGAAAAAGAGGAACAAGGGATAGAAAACATGTTTGAAAAAAGTGATTGCAGAAAAATTCCCTAATTTGTGAAAAGAAAAAGTCACACAACCTCAGGAAGCACAGAGGCTCCCAAGAAAAATGAACCCAAACAGGCCCACTCTAAGACACATCATAATTAAAATGGCAAATTTTAAAGACAAAGAGAGAATCTTAAAAGCATTAAGAGAGAAACAGCTAATAACCTTACTGTAGCTGTCTTATATGTTATGAGATGATTCCTCCATGGAAACACTACAAGCTGGGAGGGAATGGCAAAACTTTTCCAAGCAATGAAAAACAAACGCCTACAACCAAGACTACTCTACCCAGCAAGGCTCCCATTCAAAATGCAAGGTGAAATAAGGAGTTTCCCAGACAAAAGAAGACTAAAAGAATACATCTCCACCAAACCAGCATTGCAAGAGATGCTAAAGGGACTGCTTTAAGAAGATGAAGAAACAGAGAAAGAAAAAGAGATAGGAACATAGGTAAAAAGGAACAAAATGACAATGAATAAGTATCTATCAATAATAATCTTAAATGAAAATGGATTAAATGCACCAATCAAAAGATGCAGGGTAGCTGAATAGATAAGAACCAACTTTAACTTATGAATGCTTTAAAGCAATCTTGTTATAAATATATCTTACTAAATAACATATAGTTCTATATTTTGTATCTGCATTACTGCAGGTTAAGTTTTCTTATATTGAAATTATTTTCTAAATTGGGAAATCAAATTACTTGCAATAACTTAGAAAAACTGAAAACAGTTAAGGCAAAAAAATGTAAGAAAATGTGAATGTACAGTATATTACATAGAATACATGCTATGTTTCTTATTCATTGTTATAAAATGTGTGCTTGTTTGTGGTTGTATAACATATAGAGGTTATTAGAAACTTAGGTTTTAAATATCAACCAAAAGGTGGTATGCTGAGAAATTAGTCAATTTTTAGGTTAGAAAAGGTGCTGAGAGTGAAGACTAATTTGGGGTGGAAATAATGGCTACTAAATTATAAGATTCACGTACATAGGCAGTGTATATTCTTATGTTAGCATTCAAATTGGATGAGATTCCTTTCAAACAGATAGTGGAAATAGAAATTTCTAGCAATGAAGGCCCCCAAACTGGGGATGCTTGAGAAAATGTATTAATGCTATAGAAAACTTCATTATTCAAATGTGAATGTACCTAATCTCTACTTCAACAGACTCTTAAGTAGGTCAGTGGTTAGTTTAGGACCACATAGGAAGTCAACCAGAAGTTGAAAAAATAGCTAGAATACTATTTTACAAAATTATTTGTCCTTTTTTTTTTACCTCAAATTAGTAGATATCATAATTTCTATTCATTTCTACTCTATAAAGATGAGCTGAGCACTGCAATTACCATTATTTCTTAAGGCTTCAACTAGTAAAACACACATAGAGGAGAAACAGAAGGTATTGAAAGAAATAAAACCTCTGCATGGCAAAATAAGTAAATAAATAAAAATCAATCTACTATCTAAGATGGAAATCTCCAAAAAGAATAAGTTGTAATTCCAGTAGCTGAAAATAAAGTTCAGTTGTATTATTGGAGGGGGTGGGATATGATTCAGAAACAAAATTCACTTTATATTGTGAGTGTGGCTCTGTTTCCAGGACGGCTTTCACAAAACTAAGTTCTGAAATATACCATTTCTGTGATATATTTCACAAAAATAGCATTCCAGTGTAAAATATATATTTTTAATTTTTAAATTAATTAACTAATTTTTAAAAAAGATTTTATTTATTATTTCCAGAAAGAGGAGGTGAGAGAGGCAGAGAGGGAGAGACACATCAATGTATAGTTGCCTTTCCTGCCTCCAGCCATGGACCTGGCTGGAGACCTGGCTAATAACCTGGTTATGTGTGCCCTGGCTGGTAATAGAACCAGCAACCTTTGGGTTCCCAGGCCAGCACCTTATCCATTGTGCTACCAGCCGGGGCTGAAATTAGTTAGGAAAAAAAAAAAAAAAAAAAAGACAAATGCTTAATTTACTACACCATATCTAAAGTATTTTCAATTAACATGTAATGATTTTATAAGCTATTGACATATTTTAAATTTTTTGTATTAACTCTTCAAAATCCAGTATATACTTTTTTTTTAAAGATTTTATTTATTATTTTTGAGAGGGGAAGTGTGAGAGACAGAGAGGGAGAGAGCTATCAATGTATGGTTGCCTTTCACCTGCTTCCAGCTACGGACCCAGCTAGAGACCTGGCTTGCAACCTGGTTATGTGGCCTGAATCAAACCAGCGACCTTTGGTTTGCAGGATGGCACCTTATCTACTGTGTCACCAGCTAGGGTTGTACTTTAAATATTTGTAAAAATAAGTATGTGTTTAAATGGCATTTCCGCATGTGTTTGGTAATTTGCAATTGATATTACTTAATAAAGTAATTATTTAAACAAATGAATTAACATAAGCATTTTGCAATAATGAAAATAAAACTGTATTAATATGATTTGAGAGGCTGACAGTTAAAGGCTGTAATTAAATGGTGAATTGTCTGGATGTGAAATTAGTAAAAAAGGAGTATACATTGGTGGTTATAGAATAGACAGGAGGATGTTAAGAAAAATATAGAAAGGTTGCTGGTTTGAAAAATATAGTAGAGAAGCCAACGAACTTATATATATATGTTACATGGACATGAACTAAAGAGGACATTGCTGCATAGAATGAGGACATAATGGGTGGATGGGGGCAAAGTGGGAAAATTGGTACAACTGTAACAGCAAAATCAATGAAATTTTTTTTAAAAAGATATAAATAAACCCTGGCTGGCAGCACAGTGGATAAGGTGTCAACCTGTGAACCCAATGGTCGCTGGTTTCATCCCCAGCCAGGGCAACATGGCTAGGTTACAAACCAGGTCTGCAGCCAGGACTGTAGCTGGAGGCAGGTGAAAGGCAACCATACATAGATGTTTCTCTCCCTCTCTGCCTCTCCCTCTTCCCCTCTCTCTGAAAAATAATTAATAAAGTCTTGGAAAATTAAATAAACAAATAAATAAGTTATTCACCTAATTTCTGATTAGGTATCAATAATGCAACCCCTTTAAAAAGAATTCTGGCCTGGGACACATTTCTTATCTTAATGTCACCAGTGTATCAGCCATAGATTGAAGACTGTTCCTACAAGCTGAAGCTTAGATACATTTCTGAGTTGAAACTGTGCTCATTGCCTCAGGATTGTCACACCTTTCAGAGCTGGCCAAATTCTTAATTTTTATTCCACTCTAGAAATTCAAGAGGCTTGGAAAGTGAAAAAATAATTGCACTGTCGTAAAAATTGATCAATTCCAAAGAAGCTATAATATCAAAACTGACACTGACTATGATTAAAATCTAAAGAAAGATACCTACCAATAATGATAGTGTGTATTTTAGTAGTCATTCTTTTTCTCTGGCTCCCATATGACTTTCATCAAATTAAGAGACCTTTTTTTTTTTCATGTCCCAGTGATATATCGACTGTGAATCTAGAAACCATGCTGTGATTTTGCATTAGTTTCAGTGATGCATTTTGGCTGACAAATTGGAAGATGGGCAAACTAGAGTCCAACTCAGCATTCATCATAACATTACCTCAGTGGTATATAAAAAAGCAAATTTTTATTTTGAGAGGAAGCTAAGAAAATATAACTATGACTTGAAAACTTCAAGAAGAATGGACATTGTATATTTACCTTAGGGAGAAAACACGTAATTTAAAATGTCACTTTTCTGGTTTTCTTTGTATAAAGTAAAGGGTATTGATTGGTATGATTGACTTTCACAGTTAAGTTCATGAGTGAGAGCTTTTAGAACTTGTTTTGAAAATCTAAAGAAACCCAAAATAAAGCATATAACTTGTTAGATTCTTATAATAGTTCAGCGGAAAATAGAGTGAGGGGGAGCATGATAGGAAAAAATGTATTCATAAAGATAATGTCACTTAAGTACAGACTTGGTACAATAGAAATGATTACCCCAAAGGAGTCTAAACCAATACACACAGAGAAAATACTCTGCAGCTTCACTTTCTTCTTACCATGCACATTCCTTTGAAAATACCATCTGCCACATGCAAAGGTGAATGTGAATGGTTTTATTTTTGGCAAAATAATGCCAAGAGAAACTAGATTGTTAACTGCACTCCATATCCCAGTGCAGTGAAGTTGTAGAAGCTTCAATAGCATAAAGGAATGACACACATTTAATACAATCAAACTAATAGGGTTTGTAATTATCTCTTACAGACAATTTAAAAACTGGGTGGCATGAAGAGAAATGCATAGATTTTGAAAGTACACACTTGGGTTTGGATTTTGGCTCTGCCACTAATTACATAACCTTCAGAAAGAGTGATTTCACTGCATCTATTATAGGCTAAGACTTTGAAATGGCATTTCTGATACTTTTAATATCCTTAAAAATAGTCCATTTGCATCTTTTTTCTTCCACCATTTATGTGTGATACCTTCCTTTTTCCCTTTTAGAAACTAAATAAACCACAAGTTTAACAGCTATATCTGTATATGTATATGCACAACTGGAATGAAAAGTGGAACAGTGACCATTAATGTCTATATATTATTTACTTCCTGCAAATAAATAGTCTGCATTCATATAATTGTCTTAATCTGCCTTTCTATTTCTAGTCACTAAATTGTTGTCTTAGCTGAAACTATTGTTTTAAGTTCTAAGGTTCCATTTCAAATTATATGACTAAAGGAATTACATATACCTTATTTATAATTTTTCAAATTCTTGATTTCTAATATTTAAACTGGGATATTTGGAAGAATAGGTACTTCTGTGGAAGGCTGAGATTCCAAATCAGCAGAAGACCTGAGTTCACAATACATATAGAGGGCAGAACCGAACACATGATGAGCTCAGAGAAAAACGAATAACTTGTTTTTGTTTTTGTTTTTGTTTTAATTTTATTGTTGTTGTATTACATCCATCCCATTTTTGCTCCCCTCTGTCCCCCTCCCCACCCACCCATTCCCCGCCCAAAGTCAATCCCACCTGTTGTCCATGTCCATGAATAACTTCGTTCTTAAGTGAGCTGAGTAAGTATAGGAAGAGGTCAGAAAAGGAGTAGTTCAAAGTATGGAATTGTAGTTTTAAAACACTGGTTCTATAAATAGAAGTTAGTGATATATTGAAGTGCATGGCCTGGATATGATGCTTTCTCAGCCCAAATGTCTCCTGATAACTCATGGCAAAGACTAAATAGCATAATCTATGCAAAGCATCTAACACAGAGCTTTGAATATCACTGATACTTTATATATGCTACTTTATTTTATTATCTTTGTGGAATAGAAAATAATAGAAATTATGATGGATAATGAAATTGCAGCAGTAATAGAAAACTCCCAATGTACAAAACTCCTGGACTAGAGGGAAAGCTTCACAAATAAATTTTACCAAACATTCACAGAAGAACTAACACCTATCCTTCTCAAATTATTCCAAAAAGTTCAAAAGGAGGAAGGATTCACAAACTCATTTTATGAGTCCAGTATTATCCTAATTCTAAAACATAATAAAAATGCTACGAAGAAAGAAAATTATAGGTTAATGTCCTTGATGAACATAGATGCTAAAATTCTCAACAAAATATTAGTAAACTGGATCCAGGAATAATTGAAAACAACATATGCCATGATCAAGTAGGAATTATTTTGAGGATGAAAAGTTAGTAAGATATCCTCAAATTAATAAATGAGATACAGCACATAAATAAAATGAAGGACACAAGTCACATGATCATATCAATACATGCAGCAAAAGCACCTGTTTATGATAAAACTATCAGCAAAGTGGGAATACAGGAAACATACCTCAATGTAATAAATTACATATATGATGTATCCATGACCAACATGTTCTTAATGGACAAAAACTAAAAGCATTTTTCTTAAGATTGGGAACAAAACAAGGATGTCCACTTTTGCCACTCTTCTTCAACATAGCATAGCCACAGCAATCAGACAAGTAGAAGAAGTAAGATACCCAAATTGAAAGAAAAAAGTAAAACTGTCATTATACTGCATATAAAAAATACTAAAAATTCCACAAAAAACTATTAGAACTGATCAATGAATTCAGCAAAATAGTGAATACAAAATTAATATACAGAAATTAGTTGTATTTTTTTAAATATTTTATTTATTATTTTTTAGAGAGAGGGTTAGGGAGAGAGGCAGAGAGGGAGAGAGACATCAATGCATGGTTGCCTTTCACCTGCCTCAGCCACAGATTTGGCTGGAGACCTGGCTTGCAACCTGGTTGTGTGCTTTGGCTGGGAAATCGAATCAGCAACCTTTGGGTTCACAGGCTGGTGACTTATCCACTGTGCCACCAGCCAGGGCTTAATTCTATTTTTATATACCAATAATGAACTATTAGAAAAAGAAGCTAAGAAAACAATACCATTCACAATTGCTTCAAAAGAATAAAACACCTAAAAATAACTTTAACCAAAGATGTAAAGGCACATACTCATAAAACTATGAGACACTGAAGAAATAAATCACAGAAGATAACAAGTGGAAGTGTATACCATGTTCATGGATAGGAAGAATTAACATAAAATGTCCAGTCTACCCAAAGCAATCTATGGACTCAATGTGACTCCTCTCAAGATACCAATGGCCTATTACAGAACTAGAACAAACATTCCAAAAATTTTTATGGAACCACAAAAGACCCCAAAGAGCAAAATTGATCTTGAGAAAGGAGAACAAAGTTGGAGAGATCACGTTACCTGATATCAAACTATACTCTAAGGCCACAGTAATCACAATAGCAAGATACTGACATAAAATCAGAAATATAGGTCAGTGGAACAGACTAGAGAGTCCAGGAATAAACTGATGCCTTAGTGGTCAGTTAATATTTGACAAAGGAAGCAAGAATAAAGGGGATAAAGATAATAATCTATTCAATAAGTGATGTTGAGAAAATTGTATAGATAAGTGCCAAACAAGTGAAACTAAACCGGACACTATAAACAGGAATAAACTCAAAATGGATTAAAGACTTAAATGTTAGACGCAAAAATGAAAAAAAATCCTGGAAGAAAACATAGGCAGCAAATCTTAAATCTTGGGAATTTCTTATAGCAATATTTTTTCTAATATATCCCCTTGGGCAAGGAAGACTAAAGAAAAAAAATAGGGGGAGTTGAAGATGGCGACAGAGTAGAGAGCAGTGCTGATGGTGTTCTCCAGTACCAAAGCAGCTAGAGGATAGAATAGGGAGCGTGAGACGTCTTCAGGACCCTAGGAATTGGAACGGGCAGCATCTGGACACAGGGGAGCACAGCTCAGAGGCAGAGGAGGTCAGCAGGACAGTAGGTGAGGCGTTCCCCACCGAGACCGGCCTGCGGGCCGTGATCGGCTCTGGGCAGGGGCGGCTCTGCCCAGGGGGGCGCGTTTGACTGGGGCCAGTTCCGGGCTCCCTGGTGACTGGAAGTCTCAACAGTGAAGTGCGGGCAGCGAGGGCAAATGCCGTAGGGAGCGCGGAATTGAACTCTTGCAGGGGAGGGACTGTGTGAGAGACTCACTCCAGCAACAGGGAGAGGAGGCTACGCACATGGGGCTAGAGGGGGAGGAGAAGATTCCTGCGGGAAGCTGGAGCGGTGGAGCGGGAAGTGCACTGGCGGGGCAGCGAGAGGGCTGAAAACATAGCTGCTGGGCCACCTGGGAAACAGCAGCTAGAAGCCCCTGCAAGGGGGGAGGCCCAGCCCTGCGTGACCACACAGGCCCCCAGGCTCCACTGGAAACTCCAAACGGCGAGCCGGGGAGCAGGAACTAGTGGCGGGGATAACTGACCCACCATTGCCGGAGACAAAGGCCACACCACCAACGCCTGGGAGGGGCTCATCACAGAAAGGGGCCACATAAAGGGCTCAGCGGAGAGCTGGCTGGCTTGGAGGCGTGGTGCCCACCCCAGAAGGGCAGGACAGTGTAGGCGGAACCCCGGACAGTGTTGACTGACAGGCCCGGCCTCCTCCCAGAACTTTGGGGGTGGGGCCAGTCGTCACAGGGACCGGCAAAGCTGCGGGCTGCCCTGCAGAAGTGCTAGGTATGTGTCCTGGGCAGGAACCTCTGCCAGGAGTGGGAGGGGGCTGCCTGAGGGCTCCAGAACACCTGCAGCCCTAAAACCCAGCCAGGCTGCTGAAGGCCCAGCCTACCTGGGGGCAGACACTCAGAATCAGCCCTACTGTGACAATCAGAGGCCCTGCCACACACCAAGACTGGCTAGAATATAGACTATAGACTGTAAAGTCCTGACCAAGAAAAAGAGCCAGCATCAGGAAAGGGATTGCTTCCAATCTCAAGCACCTGAGTTATACCGAGAGCAATATGAAATATTAAGCCCCAACATATCCTTTGCAAAAGTTACTCCTCACATATTCTTAATCCCCCCCCCATACCTCAATCCACCTAAATACCCAAGACCCTCCCCTACTCTCGAATTAAAGTCTATTCACTCTGTGGCTATAACGCATTCCCAGTCCTCAATCTAAGTATTCCTCTCTTCCCCAGCCTTTCTAAACCCTTTCTTTATTCTTTTCTTCCTTCCTCTTTTTTTTTTTTTTCATTTTTTTAATCTTCCTTTTCCTTTTCTTCCTGGTAAAGCCCACAGGCTCTGGCTCTGCCTGGACCAATCAGAAATCATAAAGGGGGAACACACAGCTAAAACCTTTCTTTATTAATATTGATTTCTCTTTGTCTTGTGACTTTCTTCCCCATCTTTTTTTTTTTTTTTTTTCTTTCTTTCTCCTTTCTTTTCTCCCTGATAAAACCCACTGGTCCTAGCTCCATCTGGACCAAACAGAGACCATAAAGGATGAACAGAAACCTAAACCTTTTCTTTCTTTATTTTTTTTTTTAAAGATTTTATTTTATTATTTTTAGAAAGAGGGGAAGGGAGAGAGGCAGAGAGGGAGAGAGACATCAATGTATGGTTGCGTTTCACCTGCCTCCAGCCACAGACCTGACTGGAGACCTGGTTTGCAACCTGGTTATGTGCCCTGGCTGGGGAATCGAACCTGCGACCTTTGGGTTCGCAGGCCAGCGCCTTATCCACTGTGCTACCAGCCAGGGCTTCCTTTTCTTTATTAATATTGATTTCTCTTTCTCTTGTGACTTTCTCCCTTTTTTTTCCTTCTTTTTTTTTTCCCCCACTGCTAAAAGCCCTCAGGTCCAGGCTCCATCTGGACCAGTCAGGGATTATTAAGGGTGAACAGCCATCTAAACCTTTCTTCTTATTATTATTATCATTTTTATTTCTTTTTTCCTTTTGCAATATTTTTTGTTTGTTTGGTTTGGTTTGGTTTGGTTTGGTATTTTGTTTTTGGCTTTTTTTGTTTGTTTGTTTTTGTTTTTTGTTTTTGTTTTTGTTTTTGTTTCTGCTAAAAGCCCACAGGCCCAGAATACAACCAGACAGCCCAAATGAAGGACACACCAAGAACAGCAAGTGGAGAAAATCTGGGAGATGGCAACACTGAACTCCACAAATCTCCTATCACAGAAGGGTGCTCAACTAAGGCAAGGAAGCAAAGCAGGTTAACCCAAGGAAAGAACATAAATAAATAAAGAGGATGCAAGAACAGACACCCAAAATGGGGAAAAAAAGAATCAGTCCATCACCAAAAGGAAAGGAAGAATCCCCAGAAAGAACACAAAATGAAACAGAGATACCTGGAATATCAGTTAAGGAATTCAAAAGAATGGTGATAGAGAAGCTCAGTGACCTCAGCCACATCAAAGAAAACTGTAAACAACTCCAGGAGAACTACAAACAACTCCAGGGAAGTTATAAGGAACTTATCGAGAACTGCAACAGCATGAAAAAGGACATGGAAACTATCAATAAGTGCCAGGAGGAAATGAAGAATACAATTTCAGAATTGAAGAATACAGTAGAAGGAATCAACAGTAGGTTAGAGGAAGCAGAGAACTGGATCAGCGAGTTGGAGGATAATGTAGACAAATACTCCAAGACAGTACAAAAAAATAAAAAAAGGCTGAACAAGACTGAAGAGGGGTTAAGAGAGCTGCAGGGCAACATGAAACGTAACAATATCCGTATCATAAGAATACCAGAAGGAGAAGAGAAACAAGGAATGGAAATCTGTTTAAAAAAGTCATGATAGAAAATTTCCCTAACATGATGAGTGAAAATATTAATCCAGTTCAGGAAGCACAGAGGGTCCCAATGAGGATCAACCCAAACAGACCAACACCAAGGCACATTATTATTAAAATGGCTAATTTCAAAGACAAAGAGAGAATCCTAAAAGCATCAAGAGAGAAAAGACAAATAACATACAAAGGGGCTCCAATAAGGCTATCAAAAGATTACTCAACAGAAACAACTCAAGCCAGAAGGGAATGGCGAAAAGTATTTCAAGTCATGGTAAACAAAGGCCTGCAACCAAGAATACTCTACCTAGCAAGGCTCTCATTCAAGATAGAAGGAGAAATAAGGAGCTTCCCAGACAAAAAAAAGACTAAAAGAATACATCTCTACCAAACTAGCATTGCAAGAAATGCTAAAGTGTCTGCTTTAAAAATAAGTAAATAAATAAAATGAAGAAACAGAGAAAGCCAAAAAGGGATACATATACAAAGGGAGAAAATGGCAATGAATAAGTATCACTCAATAATAACCTTAAATGTAAATGGATTAAATGCACCAATCAAAAGACATAGGGTAGCCCAATGGATAAGACAACATGACCCACATATATGCTGTCTTCAAGAGACCCACCTCAGAACAAAAGATCGACACAGATTGAGAGTGAAGGGATGGAAAATTATATATCAAGCAAATGAACATGAAAAAAAAAAAGCTGGAGTAGCAATATTGATTTCAGATAAAATAGATTTTACAATGAAGGCCATAAAAAGGGACAAAGATGGACATTTCATAATACTTAAGGGAACAATCCATCAAGAAGAAATAA
>PVIW01006434.1:0-57538 GCA_004026585.1 Noctilio leporinus
ATATTGCTCTCGGTATAATTCAGGTGCTTGAGATTGGCAGCAATCCCTTTCCTGATGCTGCCTCTTTTTCTTGGTCAGGACTTTACAGTCTATAGTCTATATTCTAGCCGGTCTTGGTGCGTGGCAGGGCCTCTGATTGTCGCAGTAGGGCTGATTCTGAGTGTCTGCCCCCAGGTAGGCTGGGCCTTCAGCAGCCTGGATGGGTTTTAGGGCTACCGGTGTTCTGGAGCCCGCAGGGAGCCCCCTCCCACTCCTGGCGGAGGTTCCGGCCCAGGACGCGCCCCCAGCACTTCTGCAGGGCAGCCCCCAATTTTGCTGGTCCCTGTGATGACTGGTCCCTCCCCCGCAGTTCCGGGAGGAGGCCGGACTTGTCAGCCAACACTGTCCGGGGTCTGCCTACACTGTCCCGCCCTTCCGGGGCGGGCACCATGCCCCCAAGCCAATCAGCTCTCCTCGGAGTCCTTTACGCCGGCCTCTGTGATGAGCCCCTCCCAGGCGTGGGCGGCACGGCCTTTGTCTCCGGCAATGGCGGGTCTCCCGCCACTAGTTCCCGGCTCGCAGGCTCGCCGCCTGGAGTTTCCTGCGGAGCCTGGGGGCCTGTGTGGTTGCGCAGGGCTGGGCCTCCCCCCTCGCAGGGGCTTCTAGCTGCTGTTTCCCTGGTGGCCCAACAACTCTGTTTTCGGCCCTTTCGTCGCCCTGCTGGTGCACTTCCTGCTCCCCTGTTCCGGCTTCCCACAGGACTCTTCTCCTCCGCCTCTAGCACAGGGAGCCTCCTCTCCCCGTTGCCGGAGTGAGTTTCTCACACAGTCCCTCCCCTGCAAGAGTTCAATTCTGGGTTCCCTACAGCGTTTGCCCTCGCTGCCCGCACTTCTCTGTTGAGACTTCCAGTCACCAGCGAGCCCGGAACTGGCCCCACTCAAATGTGCCCCTCTGGGCAGAGCTGCCCCTGCCCAGAGCCGACCTCGGCCGGCAGGTCGGTCGGGAACGCCTCACCTACTGTCCTGCTGGCCTCCTCTGCCTCTGGGCTCTGTTCCCCTGTGTCCAGATGCTGTCCGTTCCAATCCCTAGGGTCCTGAAGCCGTCTCACGCTCCTTATCCTGTCCTCTAGCTGCTTTGGTCCCTCTCGTTATTTTTAATTCTTATTTCTTCATTCTGTACTGGTTGACTGTTTATGTCTCCCTTATTGTTGATTTGAATGCCATTTTTCTTTTCACCATTGGTTTCATGTGGATTTTCCTTCATGTCACTTAGCCTAGTCTTCATGTCTTCCCTTCTGCATTTGCTGTATTTAAGCATATATGTCAAGTTAAAAAAAAAATTGTGAGCATTTTTATCACCAGCATTTTAAACTCTGCATCTGTCAGGCTAGCTATTTCTTCATCACTTAGTTCACCTACTGCGACCCTGCTCTGTCCCCTTTTTTGAGCTATACTTCTCTGTCTCTTCATCTTGACAGACTCTTGCATATGCCCCTGTGTCTTAGGCAGAGCTGTCACACCTGTACATTGTAAAGGGCAAAGCTTTGGGTATTCATCAGCACAGGTGATCAGTTTTGCCACCTTATGGCACTCTATGTGAGGGAGGGGTATAAGAGGGAACAATGCTGCTTGCTCAGCACTTGGCCCTTTTCTAGTCACTTCTCCTGCTTCCTATATGGGACTAACTTCTCTGTAGATGTTGCTATGGCCATGACTTCCAGAGTGGGTGGATCTGTGGATGTTCCAGGACCATGGGGACCTCTAAACAAATGGACTCTGCTGAGAGACTGGCAGTTTTTTCTGCCACCCTAACCCCCACGGGCTTTCACAGACAGAAGCAATGTGGCTTTATTTTTCCCATGGTACTGGAACCATGAGCTGTATGGTCTGTTCTGGTGCTGGGACAATCAAGGTGTCGCTACTGTGACTGTACTTTCTGCTGGTTGGCCACAGTCGCTGTCCCACTGCAGCTGTCCCATGCCTAACCATTTTGCTAAACCATGTCCTCTCTGTCCCAGCTCTACCCCTCCTACCTGTCTGGGTGAATATTTCCTCTTTATATCTCTTGTTTGTTAGACTTCCATGTAACTCGATATTTTGAGATTTATGGTTGTCTCTAGTACTGAGGTAGATGTACCAGTTTCTGGTTGTGGAGGGAGATGCAGCATGTGTATCTACACCTTCATCTTGGATTCTCAGCACCTCCTACTTCTTACCCCCTCACTCAACTTACAATTACTCAGAGATCTTTGATTCAGAAAATTACTATGCAAAGAGAGAAATGAAGAATAAGTAAATGAATGAAATTATAGTGGTTTTAGTCCAACCCCTCTGATTCATAAAAAGTATTTCCAAGAGTTTTCTTCAATTTCTAGATTTTGTCCCTTGTAAAATAAAACATTTTTACTAGTCAATTAATATTTATTTTATTTACTGAACAGGTAGTTGTTGTCAGCTTTCCTAAATATTATTCCCCTCTTCATGAACAGAAGGGACTGGATGCCTTTAGATCAAGTTTCAACTTCTACAAATTGTTTCTCAAAAGGAGGAATTTCTCCCTTTGAAGTAGAGGTAGGCAGCCCAAGTAATGGGTGAATGCCAGTGAGTGTCTCTAGAGATGATAACACTTCACCATACAACCCACTTTATCTCCATTTTTCTTTTTATACCTTTCCTAAAGTGCTTGCTCTTCTAGCTTACACTGATTTCTTCTTTTCCCTTTTTAAAAGAATGAAATCACCCAGCTGATGCATCTAAAGTACTAGTTGTCAGAACTAGGGCTTGGACCTATAGCTCAAACTTCCAACTTGCCATTAGGCCTTCTTCCAAAGCAGTAGATAGAAATGTGGTTTTTGACATAATTTAAAGATAAGAAAGATAATGACTGAAAAGCTTTCAGATTCTTGCTCAGGAACTATTTATTGATATAAGCACATGTGCTTAGGTGCAATGAGAGCAGTTTTTCCACACCAAGCAGGCAGGCTGATATTATCATCAGGGCATAATTAGTTTCTTTTTCACTGAGGGGCACTATCAGATGTAATTGGGACTAGCAGTGCTAAGATACAGAAATGGAGGGAAGGAAGGGATGGTTAAAATGAAGTATATAAGATGGAAAGAAGAGTTCCATTAATGATGAGATTAGGGATCTACATAATGTCCAGAACACCCTGCTGGCTCAGAGTGTTTAGGGAGAATGCAATGTCTAGAATAATGAAGCCACAGACAGTGCCTGGCAGGTGTACATATAATATTTGATTATCTCAATAACTCAATTGTGTTGATCTTATTATTATAGCCCTCATTTTACAAAGGAAGGAACTAGGTATAGAGAAATTATATGAGTTGCCCAAGATTATACAAGAAAACTGAGAGATCAAGACATGTATTTGTGACTCCATTACTCTTACTACTGTAATTGTTTTTGTTGTTGTTGTTTTTGTTTTGCTTAATAGTGGATGGGGAGTAAAAATACTATAATTGATAATATAAAGACAAATATAATTCTGTGACATGGGGGAGGGTGAGTATGATACCAGAAAGAACATTATAGTAGATAGAGAGGAAGAAGAGTTAAGTGTCAGTTAAAGGGACACATGGAAGAAAATATTTGGTCCATACTTTGTTCTTCAGTATGAGCAAAGACTAATTGAAAATGATAAAAATTATTTTTTTAAATTTAAAAGTAAAAGTAAAAGTGTTTGCCTTCCTCTAATGAAGATAATTTCAGTAGATGTGAAGATTAGCCCACAGGCCAGGAAACAAAGTCAGGTAGGATCTTATAGATGGATATCAAAAAAATATGAACATCAAAAAAAAAAATGTCAAGAAAGCCCTGGCTGACATGACTTGGTGGATTGGCACTGGCCTGCAAACCCAAAGTTCACTGGTTCAATTCCCCAGTCAGGGTACATAACTAGGTTGCAAGCCAGGTCTCTAGCCAGGTCCATAGCTGGAGGCAGGTGAAAGGCAACCATACATTGATGCTTCTCTCCCTTTCTTCCTCCCTCCCTGACCTTCTCCCTGAAAATAATGAATAAAATATTTTTAAAAAGTCAAGAAAAAAATATTTGGTCATGCTTTCCTAGCACATGTCATAATTGTTTAACTTACATTTTTTTTTTCTGAGAATACCTAAATTATTTTTTGTTTATCTGACTGTTTGGACAGTTGCCAATGATAGCTTCTGCAATTCTGTCAAGTCACTGCCACTTTGAGAAATCCAGGGATAAGGCTGATGCCTACATAATCACAGGGCAAAGCTCAATTTACAGTTTGTCACTCTGATATCTCTCTGTGACAGAAAAAGGCCCCATATGCAGATAATGAGTAAACCACTTGCTAAAATGACTAGGAAGATGATACTTGTTTCAGGTATGATGTTGTTATAATACTGTTTAGGCTTTGTAGACTACTATATTCCAACAAGTTTCATTGGGCCATGTTTTCATATCTTGGTTGCAGTGTTTCAATTAATTGCATTTTTATAAGTTTTGATATTCCTTTCCTCTCTCTGCATCTATGAAGCACCTTCTGACACTGGGAATTGGCAAAGAGAAAAAAAATAATGCAGACATTCCAGTTCCAGCTGAAAATGTTCCTATTTTCCATCTGACATGAATTGCATTCTAATGAGGGCTTGAACTTTGATAAAGTTCTCTTGGATTGCTGCTGTTATAGTTAAAAAAAAATTCTTCCCAGGTGGTTTGGGAGCTATTTACCTATGCTAAAGACCTACTATCTAATCAGATTAGTTTTTCAATAACTTAGTCTCATCTGCACACTCTATGAAATACTGTTTGGTATGAACAGAATCACCTATGCATTTGGAGATTCTTTTCCCAACAGATTTCTGTAGCACAGGACTTCTAAAGTACTTGTAACATGTTCCAGTGAAATGTGATAACCTTAAGAAATTTCCCAATTATGGCACAAAAATGGAAGGAAATGTTAGAGCAAAGCTTCCTATACTCTTCTTAGATTGTTTTTTGTTTGCCAGAGAGACTCCCATTTATTAATTTAATTGATAACATTTTTTATTCATTGAGCCTTTCTTTATATAGCTATAGGTAATATTTATTAAAACATTAAAATGAGACAGACATTATGTTAAACATTGTGCTTGCATTATCTTTAGAATACCCCATTACATTATTAGCACCATTTTACAGATGAGGGAATTGAGGCTCAGGGTGTTTAAGAAATTTCCCAAAGACCTGCAGCTACCAATATAGAAGCGAGAATTCAAAACCAGTGTGTCTGAGCAGATGTTTTTTAAACAATTCACTGATATTACTTGAGCTATAGGCTGAGGTCCTATAATCAAGAGACTCCAAAATATAGTAGCTTAAGTAACAGAAGTTTCTCTATTTGATTTCTCTGGCTGGAGCAGTTTTACTCCATTGGATACCTTGGGGATCCAGATGGTTTTCATTTTATAATGCCCTTCATCTGCATAGTCAAAACTGGGTCCTGGCTGGAGTGGCTCAGTGGATTGAGTACCAGCCAGCAAACCAAAAGAATCACTGGTTCAATTCCCAGTCAGGGCACATTCTTCAGTTGCAGGCCAGGTCCCCAACTGGGGGCACATGAAAGGCAACCAAACATTGGTGTTTCTCTCCCTTTCTTTTTCCTCCCCCACCCTTTCTAAAAATAAATAAATAAAGTATTAAAAAAAAAAAAAAAAAAAAAAAAAAAAAAAACTGGATCACTGTTTTATCTGCATTCCAGCCCATGGAGAGGAGGAAAAAATGGGATGTATAGGTCAAGTATTCTCATTTCTAATGATGTGAAGCAGAAGGTATATGTACACATATCTAGTTTTAAGTCATATAAATGGAGGAGAGAGCAGCCTGAAGTCAGATAACCTGGATATATAACTTTGCAGGTATAAAGGTTCATGGATGGGAAGCTTTATATAGCAACTCTGTTTATATACCTATTCATGCTAATATTCACTGATTTTTATAACCTTTCTTAGGAAGCTCAGTTTAGGAAATATTGATTATTTTAGTATTTATGTAGTCAAACTTTTGCTCTGTCTCTGGCCATTTTTCAGTTGTTTTTTCTATTATAATAATGACAACCCAGGCCAGCAAGTTAATCTCTTTATACTTTTATTCTTTAAATATGTATTAGCCCCACATATTCTCTCTCTCTCTCTCTCTCTCTCTCTCTCTCTCCCTCCCTCCCTCCCTCCCTCTCCCCCACCCCCTCTTATTTGGAAAGGAGAACTTGACCTCTGTAGTACTGGAAATGTTTTCTATATAATCATTCTCAGATTTTCTCATTCCTGTATCTCAGTATGTACATATGTACAAACTGCCAGTTGCTAAGATTAAGGATTGGGGATAGGTTCCATGGTTTCCAGCAGCCCTCTTTAAGTCCCAAATATGAATGGTACATAGATGCCCTCCCATAGGAGCAGGCACTGAGGCTGTGGATTCCCAAATAGCAGTTCATCTCACAGAAGAGTGTGTGGTAAAGAGGTTGCTAGTAGTAGTAGCTTGGTACAAGTGTAAATATTTCTTTAAGAGAAGTTTTTAAAAAGCCATTTAAGAAACTGTTTTGTGTAGGAAAACAGAAAATTTGTAACAAAGTAGTAGAAAAAACTCCCTGTGAATTATCATTTGAGTGTTAATACAAGTGGTTAGGAAGGTAGATGAGTTAGATCCTCTTGATATATGGAAAAATATGGAATTGGTAGAATTGACAGGTATTCCTTTCCTCCTCCAATACTTTAGGGGGTGTCTTTTATATCTGAAAGTTGGTGAGAAGTGTTTTCTCTGGAAACATATTGCTGAAAGTAATCAATCATTATATGGAGAGGCCAGTACAGATATTCAGATTCATATCTATAAACCAGAGTCACCTGAGTCTTCATAGCCCAATGGGTCCAGAAGGTATTCTGCTTACATGTTTTCCTATCATGAGACCAATAACAGGGAGTGGACGATGGTGGCCAAGTAGGTGGAAGTTGAGTCCACTTGTTCCTGCACCCAACTTAGACACTTGACTGATCTGAAAAATAAACTGAACATTCAACAGAATATTAGTTGATATGAAATTTGGAAGCCAAGAAATAGAGAATGTGCTTCACCATAGGCGATAAGGAGATTTTATGGGTGGAAGGGGAAATACCCCATGTGTGTCACCTGCAGCTGAAGAGAGCCTGGTCAGAGATAGCAGCTTTGTGGCCCTCTCCCCTACCAGGGCAAGGAATTGCCAAGGACCAGGGAGTGATTTGGATACACAAAGTCAGGGAGATCCAGGATACACACACCACCCACCCACCCAGCAGCACACCCATAGCTGCAGCAGTAAACACCAAGGAGAGAGAGTGCCAGAGAGAGGGTTACTACCTGCACCTGGGTATGGAGACAGAAAGCTGACTCAGTGCCATAGTGGGAGTACCCAGAGAGACTTTTTAAAAAGGAGAGATGAGGCATGCTGGGCAGATTGATCAGAAAGATGCAAAGTGAGGGGCTTCTTGCTGCCTCCCACTCAACACAGCTGGCAGGGTGGAAGCTGCACAGAGTGGGGAGTTCAGTACTCAGTCTGCTGTGAGGGCAGTAGGCTCGAAATTGGAAAGGTGGGTGGAGAGAACCTGAGATTACTTAAAGCCAGACAGAGCCCCCTTCCCTGCCAGGTGAGGTATACTCAGCCCTCACCTCCTGCAGGATCTAAAAGCATCACCACCAAGAAAGCTCTGCAAAACAGTCTATACAGTCTCAAGAAGCCCCTGCAGGGTGCATTCCTACAAGAGAAAGACAGCAAGAGGAACAACTCACGGGCCAATTTTGAACTTCTTTAAGGGAGACAAAATACACCATTTACTAGGATCCTATTCCACTGAGGCCAGCAAAACAGGGAAATCAGAAATCAGTGCAGCAAGGGGCATCAGGGCCATGCCAAGACTCAGCTCCCACACAGAGCTGCCTTCAGCACCAAGAAGGGGAGAGCTGACTCTCTTACATAGATTGGCCCCTCCCTTGAAAAGGCAGATAATTAATCAGAAACTATACATTATTGGAAATAAGCTTGGACAGACCAAGATGGGTGGTGCAGGGACAGGGGAAACACACCCACAATATTTTCAGAAAACTGAACAGTGACTCCCAGGGGAGACCCAGAGGCCCCATCCTCCAGATTGCAACAGACACTCCCTTTGTTGTGATAGTGAAGGTGATACAGGCAGTGTTGCCAAAAATTAGACAACCTATCCCAGACTTTGAGCTGATAAAAAGCCAGAGGCATATCCATAGAGAAGTCAGAAGGCAAACACCTAACTATGGAGATGAATTTCACCTCGTTCTTCAGAATTTGCATTTTTTCTTCTTCTCACATAGCTTTTTAATATTTCTTTTCCTTCAATTGTATTCCACCTAATTCATTTTTTGTCTTCTATTTTTATACTTTAGATTTTATTTTATTTTTTATTTTATTGCTATTTCAAATCTCACATTGCACCCTTCCCTTGTTTTACTCCATTTTGCCTTCATGCCCTTTCTTATTTTCATTGTAAATTTTATTCCCCCTACATTATGCATTGTTCCTATTCCATACTCTTACTATTTCTCCTCCCTCTATCCTCTCTAAAGCATTCTTCCTTCTTTTAGTCAGCTCACATTCTTTCCCCCATCTTATAATATTCTTATTTCCTTTGCACCTTAATTAATTTGGGCTTGTTTGGCATGGATATTAGTTATTGTTGTTTTCCTTTAATGGTATTCTTATTCATTCCCTATTTTTAATTTCAAATCTCATAGATTACTCTCCCCCTGTCTTACTCCATTTTGCCTTCCTCCAGCCCTTGCTTATTTGAGTTAGGAATTTTATTATTTTCCTTTTATTAGCCTGGATTCTGTTCCTTACTCATTATTTCCTCCCCACTATGCCCTCAAAATAAGTAAGACATTAAGGAAGATACAAATAAATGGAAGCATATACTGCGTTTGTGGACTGGAATAATTAACATCATTAAAATGTCCATTCTATCCAAAGCAGTCAATAGATTCAATGTGATTCCTATTAAAATACCAATGGTATATTTCACAGATCTAGAACAAATATTTCAAAAATTTAGGTGGAATCAAAAAAGACCCTGAATATCCTCAGTAACGTTAAGAAAAAAGAACAAAGTAGGAGGGATTGTAGTACTTGATATCAAACTATATTTCAGGGCCACTATAATAAAAACATCCTGGTATTGGCATAAGAATAGACACAGTGATCAATGGAACAGAATAGAGAAGCTAGAGATAAACCTAAGTACCTACAGTTAATTTTTTTTAAATGGGCATGAACTTACAATAGAGTAAATAAAGATAGCCTCTTCAATATATCCTCTTGGGAGAACTGGACTGGTACGTGCAAAAAAAAAAAAAAAAGAAAAAGAAGAAGAAATGAAACTAGATCAACAATTTATACCATACACCAGAATAAAATGGATAAAAGACTCAAATGTTAAGCTGTGACACCATAAAAGTCCTAGAAGAAAACATAGGCAGGAACATTCCAGATATCTCATGTAGCAATATTTTTGCTGATATTACTCCTAGGGCAAGGGAAATAAAGGGGAAAAATGTGACTACATCAAACAAAAAAGCTTCTGCACAGCCAAAGAATCCATCATCAAAATGAAAAGGGAACCAACACTGTGGGAAAACATATTTGCCGATGATACTTTAGAGAAATGATTGATCTCCAAAATATATAAACAACTCTTATGACTCAACACCAAGAAAACAGTCTAATTTAAAAATGGGCAAAGGACCTGAACAGACACTTCTCCAAGGAAGACATACAAAGGGCTCAAAGGCATATGGAAGAATGCTCAACATCACCAGCCATCAGAGAGATGCAAATTAAAACCACAGTGAGATACCACCTCACACCTGTCAGAGTGGCCATCATTAATCAACAAACAGCAATTGCTGGTGAGGATGTTGAGAAAAGAATCCTAGTACACTGTTGGTAGGAATGCAGACTGGTGCAGCTACTGTGGAAAACATGGAATTTCATTAAAAAACTAAAAATGGAATTTTGTTTTTACCAAGCAACTCTGCTGTTGAGAATATAGCCTAAGAATCCCAAATCACTGGTTCAAAATTGCTTATGTACCCTTATGTTCATAGTGGCACTATTTATGTTAGGCAAGTGCTGGAAGCAGCCTAAGTGCCCCTCAGTAAATGAATGGATAAAAAAATTTAAAAAAAAAAACACAACAACTTTGGTACATATATACAATGGAATACTATGCAGCAAAAAGAAAGAAGGAACTCCTACTTTCTATGACAGCATGGATGGAACTGGAGAATATTATACTAGGTGAAATAAGCCAAGTGGTCAAAGACAAATACCATCTGACTTTACCTATAAGAGGAATCTAATAAACAAAATACACTAGAGGGCCAACTAGAACCAGAGGAATGGAAACACTGAACAAACTGACAGTAACTAGAGGGGAAGGTGAGGAGAATGAGGGTAGAAAGATGGGGAAGGGACTAGTTTAAGAGCATGTATGAATGACCCACAGACATGGATAACAGGGTGGAAATTGGCTGTGGAAGTGGGGGTTGGGATGGGTGTAGGAGGGAAGAGGGGGAAAATTGGGACAACTGCAATAGAATAACAATAAACATGATTTTATAAAAAAGATAACAGAATTTATTTTTATTCATCACAAGATAGCTTAAATGTCAAGGCTGCCTGGCTAATTGGTAGTGATCCCTATTGAATTTTTAACTTATGCTGAAAAGCTGGTAGCTGGTTTTTTTTTTTTTTTTTTTAAGATTTTTTTTTTTTTTTCCAGAAAGAGAGGGAGAGAGAGAGAGAGAGGGAGAGAGACATCAATGCATGGTTGCCTTTCACCTGCCTCCAGCCATAGACCTGGCTGGAGACCTGGCTTGCAACCTGGTCACGTGCCCTGGTTGGGGAATCTAACCAGTGACCTTTGGGTTTGCAGGCTGGCTCCTTATCCACTGTGTTTTTATTAGGCTTTTCATGTTTCAGTTTGGATTAAATCTGTTTTTATTTTCAAAAGATGCATTATCTCTACTGGAATTTCTACTGTTCAAAGTGCAGGTTATCTCCACTAAGACAGCTCTGTATCTTCAATGTCCAAAACACTGTTTTAAAGTCATACTAGATTTACACTTTCTATTATAGTTCTATTGAGCAGTTCTCAATCTGCTCAGAAAAAAAAAAATCATGCTATGACCAGCAAATGTTATTCCCTTGCATTTAATGGTAACTTTTCATGGCAATGGTGGACAATTGTATGGAGAAATACACCAACATTACAACTAGATCTGGTGAGTTTTGAAAAGAGTTTTAAAGGTTAACTCTAACACAAACACTGATTGATACTTTATTTTTACTTTTTAAAAAGATTTTATTCATTATGTTTAGAGAGAAGGGCAGGGAAGAAGGGAGAAAGGGAATGAAACATCAATGTATGGGAGCCTGTCACTTGCCTCCAACTATAGACCTGGCTGGAGACTTGGCTTGCAACCTGGTTATGTGTCCTGACTGGGAATCGAACCAATGACCTTTGGATTTGCAGAATGGTGCCTATTCACTGAGCCACCATCCAGGGCCTGATACTTTAACATTACCATAATATCCAAGTTCAAATAATATTTTATGTACTAATTTGTTCCTGTCCCCTAGCTGCCAATGATTCCTAAGAATCTTGCCTAATGTTATCCCTTTTTAGTTACTGGAAGGCACATTTTACTTACAATTCAATTTCATGGTGAAATTGGGTGACAAGATACAAATGTATTTCCTGTGATAACTTTACTGAATAATATTATATTGATTATATTTCAAAGGATGAATTTTTACTTGTGGTACTCTTGGGGTCAGGCAGGAGTAGGCTGTGTTATATTGGGGCTGTTGAGAATTTATTGAATAGTTTTATCTCTAGAGAGACGTATTTGAAATTAAGATAGAAAAGGACATGCTTTCTTCTATAGCTTGCATCCTGAGGTAGATAATATCTAATATTAAGGCCAGTTCATTGTTTTCATCACTTTTTCTCTCCTAAAGCATTATAAATGTGAAGTGACAAAATACAGAGACAGAGACTGTTGCTAGTTTTCCTACGTGTACAAAGAGGATAATAATATGTGCTCTGCAGAGCTGTGGTGATGAAAAATGAATATAAAGATTGTAAAACACATTTAATGTATGGTTAATGATAATGAAGTCTGTGAGGGGAAAGTAGACTAGCTAACTATGGATGAAACACACATCATCCTTCATATTCTGACTTTTCTCTTTCTCTCCCCTCCTCGCCTCCCTCCTCTACACTAATTTACAACATCCCTGCACTAATTTAGCCTTTGAAGTAGGAAGATGTCTGGATTATTTTAATTACTGTAAAATAGTTGGTCTTTGAGTAGGAGCATTGTCTTTTTTCCCTCGTTATTCAGATTGTTCTTCCTTCTGCCTTCAATGTCTGACCTTGCATCTGCCTATAGATTTATAGTTCTTATTATTTTTTCTTCCTCTAGCTAATTCTGACAGTAAACATTTTGAATGCCATTGCCTTTACATGATACCCATTTCTATAGCTCAGCAGTTCTACCTTGTTACAGTTACTGTAGCACCTCTCATCTCTTTCAAAAGGAAAGATTAACCTAAGCAGCAACTCTGGCAAAGCAAACTACTCAGAAGCCAGCTTGATGTTATCTCTGAGAGTTTGCTTAGTTGGCAGAAGCAAATGTCATGCATGCCTCTATGTTGTTTAGTATGATTTGTCACTTGGGATTCTCAAGCATTTTATATGAGATTCTGACTGGCTCAGCTCCTTATCAGAATGCACAACAATTTGTCTACTTCAAACCCACCAGCAGCAGAGGGCATTTGCTTTGACATCTGCTCTTTGGAAGTAGCCTATTAATAGTGCACTTGACATGTCAGGGTCTTAATGAAATACATTTTTCATAGTTCTTTTATCCAAAGTAAGGAGAACTGGTTCAAGGTCAGTACCACCCCTAAACTGTTTTTCTTTTATCTTTTGCCTCTTGATGATCAAAGTATGCCCTGACTACTTCTTTCTTTTAATTTAATTTAATTGTTGTTGTATTACATCCATCCCCTTTTTGCTCCCCTCTGTCCTCTTCGCCACCCACCCATTCCCCACCAAAGTCAATCCCACTTGTTGTGCATGTCCATAGTTCTTCTATGATAGTTCCTTGACTAAACTGCTCCCCTTCTTTGCCTCCTCCTCTTCCCTCCCACTACCCCACTCCCCTCTGCCCACTGAAGATCTATTCATTGTATTCATGTATCTGATTCCATTTGTTTGTTTGTTTGTTTTGTTCATTATTGTCCTGAAATGGGTTAGATCATATAATATTTGTCTTTCATTGACAGTCTTATATCACTAGGCATAATAATTTCTAGTTCCATCCATGTTGTTGCAAAGGTTAGGGGTTCCTTCTTTCTTTCTGCTGTGTAGTATTCCATTGTGTAAATGTACCAAAATTTTTTATCCAATCATCAACTGATGGACACTTAGGTTTTTTTCCAGCACTTGGCTATTATAAATAGTGTTCCTATGAACATAGGGTTACATAGGTTCTTATGAATTGGTGTTTCAGGGTTCTTCGGGTATACTCCAAGTAGTGGAATTGCTGGATCAAAAGGCAGTTCCATTTTTAATTTTAAAGGACTCCCCATACTGTTTTCCATAGTGGTTGCCCCAGCCTGCATTCCCATCAGCAGTGCAATAGGGTTTGCTTTTCCCACATCCTCGCCAACACTTGTTGTTTGTTGATTTGTTGATGATTGTCATTCTGACTAGGGTGAGGTGGTATCTTATTGTGGTTTTAATTTGCATATCTCTGATGGCTAGTGATGTTGAGCATTCTTTCATGTGCCTCTGGGCCCATTGTATGTCTTCCTGAGAGAGTTGTCTGTTCAGGTCCTTTGCCCATTTTTTAATTGGGCTGTCTGCCTCCCTGGTGTTAAATCACATTAATTCTTTATATATTTTGGAAATCAAACCCTTGTCTGAGGTATCATTGGCAAATATACAACCTGTACAGTTGGTTCCCTTTGAATGTTGCTAGTGTTTTATTTAGCTGAACAGAAATTTTCCAGTTTTATTTAGTCCCATATGTTTATTTGTTCTTTTATTTCCTTTACCCTGGGTGAAGTATTAGTAAACATATTTCTGTGTAGAATATCTAAAGTTTTATTGCCTATATTTTTCTCCAGGACCTTTATGGTGGCACTGCTTATGTTTAAGTCCTTTATGTATCATGAGTTTGTTCTGGTGTATGGTGTAAGTTGGTGGTCTAGTTTTATTTTTTATGCATGTTGCTGTTCAGTTCTCCCAACACCATTTGTTGAAGAGACTGTTTTTACTCCATTTTATGTTCCTTCTTCCTTTGTGAAATATAAATTGACCATAGAGTCCTGGGTTTATTTCTGGGCTTTCTATTCTGTTCCATTGATTTAAACGTCTATTCTTATGCCAATATCATGCTGTTTTGATGGCAGTGGCCTTTTACAATAGTTTGATGGCTGGTATTGTGATTCCTCCTACCTTGTTCTTCTTTCTCAAGATTGCTGTGTCTTTTCATGGGCATTTTTGTCTCCATATAAATTTTTGAAGTATTTTTTCTACTTCTGTGAAGTCTGTCATTGGTATTTTAATTGGGATTGCATTGAATCTATAGATTGCTTTGGATAGTATGGATATTTCAATGATGTTAATTTTTCCCATCCATGAACATGGTATATGCTTCCATTTATTTGTATCTTCCTTAATTTCTTTCTTCAGTGTTCTGTAGTTTTCTGAGTATAGATCTTTTATCTCCTTGGTTAAGTTTATTTCTAGGTACTTTGTTTTTCTTTTTGCTATGGTAAATGGGATTTGTTTTCTAGTTTCTATCTCTGATGTTTCATTATTGATACACAAAAATGATTTTTATTTCTGAATATTAACTTAATATCCAGCTATTTTGGTAAATTTGCTTATTAGGTTGAGTAAGTTTTTGGTGGAGCCTATCGGGTTTTGTATGCACACTATCATATCATCTGCAAATAATGACAGTTTGACTTCCTCCTTTCCAATTTGGATCACTTTGATTCCTTTTTCTTCTCTGATAGCTACAGCAAGAACTTCCAGAAAGATGTTGAACAGAAGTGGAGAAAGTGGACAGCCTAGTCTTGTTCCTGATCTTAGGGGAAGGCTTTTAGTTTTTGCCCGTTGAGTATGATATAGTCTTCAGATTTTTCATATCTCAACTTCATTATTTTGAGGTATGCTCTCTCTGTTCCCATTTTGCTGAAGGTTTTTTTTTTTTTTATCATAAATGGTTGCTGTACTTTATCAAATGATTTTTCAGCATCTATTGATATGATCATACTGTTTTTGTCTTTCATTTTATTGATGTGGTGTATTACATTTATTGATGTTTGAATGTTATACCAACCATCCTTGCATCCTGGGATGAAACTCAATTGATCATGGTGTATGATTTTTGGAATGTATTGCTGGATCCAGTTGGCCAATATTTTGTTGAGAATCTTAGCATCTATGTTCATCAGAGATATTGACCTATAGTTTTCTTTCTTAGCTGTGCCTTGACCTGGTTTTGGGGTTAGAATAATATTGGCCTCATAGAAAGAGTTTGGGAGTCTTCCCTCTTCTTGGATTTTTTGGAATTTGTTGAGAAGGATAGGAGTTACTTCTTCTTTAAATGTTTGGTAGAACTCCCTTGTGTAGCCATGTGTTGTGGTGCTCTTGTGCTTTGGTAGATTTTGGATTACTTCTTCAATTTCACTAGTTGTTATTGGCCTAGTCAGGCTTTCTGCTTCTGGATTCTGTTTTGGTAGATGATACATTCCCAGAAATTTGTCCATTTCACCCAGGTTTTCATATTGCTTGTCTTATAGTTGTTTGATGTAATGTCTACAATCCTTTTGTATTTTCTTTTTTAAATTATTTTTAGTGTTGTACTAGATCCATCCCTTTTTACTCCATTCTGTCCCCTTCCTAATCCACCTACTCCCCTACAATCCTTTGTATTTCTAAAGTATCAGTTGTAATTTCTCCTCTGTCATTTCTGATTCTGTTTATTTGCATCCTATCTTTCTTTTTCTTGATGACTCTGGTTAAAGGCTTGTCAGTTTTATTTATTTTCTCAAAGAATCAGCTCCTGGACTTGTTGATTCTTCAAACTGTAGATTTAGTCCCTAAATTATTTAATTCTGCTCTAATCCTGATGATTTCCTTCTTACTACTTGCTCTGGGCTTTGTTTCTTGTTGCTCCTCTATTTCTTGCAGCTTTATGGTTAGGTTGTTTATATAAGCTTCTTCTGACCTTTATAGGTACGCCTGTATTGCTATGAATTTCCCTCTGAAGACTGTCTTTACTGTATCCAATAGGTTTTGGACTTTTGTGTATTCATTGACATTTGTTTCTAGAAACTTTTTGATTTCATATTTGATCTCATTGTTAGCCCATTTATTACTTTAATACATGTTATTCAGTCTCCATGAGTTAGAGTGTTTTCTCTTTTGAGATTGGTTTTTAGTTTCAAGCCATTGTGTTCTGAGAAGATGCTTGGTATGATTTCAATTTTCCTGTATTTGTGAAGGCGTGTCTTGTGACCTACCATGTGGTCTATCTTAGAGAATGATCCATGTACATTTATAAAGAATGTGAATTTTTCTTCTTTGGGGTAAAAGGTTCTGTACATATCAGTTGGGTCCATTTATTCTAGAGTGTTGTTCCAATGCCACAATATCCTGGCTGATTTTTTGTTTGGAAGATCTGTCCATTGTTGATAGTGGGGTATTAAAATTCCCCTGCTATTAATTTGTTGCTGTCTATATCCTTTTTGAAGTCCTCCAAGGTTTTCTTTATATATTTTGGAGCTCCTAAATTGAGTACATATATGTTTACCAGAGTTATTTCTTCTTGATGGATTGTTCCTTTAAGTATTATGAAATTTCCTTCTTTATCTCTTTTCATGGCCTTCATCATAAAATCTATTTTGTCTGAAGTAAGTATTGCTACTCCAGCCTTTTTTTCATGCCCATTTTCTTGATGTATATTTTTCATTCCCTTTATTTTCAATCTGTGTTGTTCTTCTGTTCTGAGGTGGATCTCTTAAAGACAGCATACATGTGGGACATTTTTTAAAAAATCTATTCTGCTACCCTATGTCTTTTGATCGGTGCATTTAATCTGTTTACATTTAATATTATTATTGATTGATACTTATTTATTGCCATTTTCCCACTTTGTACCTGTGTTCTTCTCTATCTCTGTTTCTTCAGTTTTTAAAAGCAGACCCTTTAGCATTTTTTGCAATGCTGTTTTGGAAGAGATGTATTCTTTTAGTTTACTTTTGTCTGGGAAACTCCTTATTTCTCCTTCCATTTTGAATGAGAGCCTTGCTGGGTAGAGTATTCTTGGTTGCAGGCCTTTGTCTCCTATTAGTTGGAATATTGCTTGCCATTCCCTTCTTGCTTGCATTGTTTCTGTTGAATAATCATTTGATAACCTTATGTGAGCCCCCTTATATATTATTTGCTGTTTCTCTCTTGATGCTTTTAGGATTCTTTGTCTTTGAAAGTTGTCATTTTAATTATAATGTGTCCTGAAGTGAGTCTGTTTGGGTTGATCTTCATTGGGACCCTCTGTGCTTCCTGAACTTGAATAATGTCTTCACTCATCATGTTAGGGAAATTTTCTCTCATTACTTTTTTGAACAAGTTTTCTATTCCTTGTTTCTCTTCTCCTTCTGGTATCCCTATGATATGGATATCATTGAATTTCATATTGTCCTGCAGCTCTATTAAAACCTTTTCATTCTTGTTCATCCTTTTTTCCTTCTGTTGCACTGTCTTAGGATATTTTTATAGGTTGTCCTCTTCTTCCTCTAGCCTACTGTTGATTCCTTCTACTGTATTCTTCAATTCAGAAATTGTATTCTTTATTTTCTCCTGGCTCTTTCAGATAGTTTCTAAGTTCTTTTTAATGCTGGTATAGCTCTCAGTAAGTTCCTTGTAACTTCCCTGGAGTTCTTTGTAGTTCCTCTGGAGTTGTTTATAGTTTTCTTTGAGCTGGATGAACTCATTGAGCTTCTCTATTATCATTCTTTTGAATTCCATATCTTATAGTTCGTTTACCTCTGATTCATTTAGTGATCTTTCTGGGGATTCCTCCTTTTCTTTTTGTGATGGACTTATTCTTTTTTCCCCAATTTTGGGTCTCTGTTGTTGCTTGTTTTTATCTTGGATTAATCTGCTTTGATTTCCTGCCTTTGTGGAGTACCCTTTTGTGTTAGGAGATTTGTGGAATTCAGTGTTGCAGTCTCCTAGATTTCCCCAACTTGTTGCTTTTGGGATGACCTTTATGTCCTTAACTTGGGCTCTCTGGTTGTATTTTTGATTTGTTGTACATGTTGCTTCTTTCCCTCCAGTTGGCTTGAGAAACACTCTTTCTATCCCATCTCATGCACTGTTTTTGAGCTTCTCCTCAAACAGAATCACCATTCCTCGCAAAATAACCACACCTTCAAAGATATCTTTCTCCTTTAATCCCCTTTTTGACTACCTATGAACCTAGCTATATAACCATACCCTCCAAGGTAACCCCCACTCTTATTCACACCCTCAGCTGCAACTGAGCCAGTCTTAATAGGGATGTAGATATGAAAAGACTGTTCTATTAGGGGAAAAATAATTAAATTGACTAAAGTTTAGATCATTTTCAAGGGTGCAAAGGAGTAGTAAAGATAGTGGGATTACGAGATAGAAAGCTAATTTATATGGAAATACGGAGAGTGAAAATCAGAATGCTTCAAGTTTGAGTGAACAGTGTAAACATGTGTGTGTGTGTAGTTGCCACATCTACCACCCTGTCCACCCTCAATGAGCACTAATGCATCCAGGTGGAGCCAGGACCGGTGCGCTTTTAGCAGGAAAAAAGAATGTGTATTCCCTAGTAGGGCACCCACAACAAAAAGGGGTTTAAGCAGCTGGGGAAGGGAGAAATTCTTAGATTGAAGACTAGGAATGAGTTGTAGTGGGAAGTGAGTAGACTTTAAAACAAGAGTAGGAGGAAGGTCTTGGGTAGTTAGGTAGATTGAGATAAGGGAGGAGTAAAAATATGGGAGTTGGGATACACTATTATATAAACAGTATTTACTTAAAATGCACTAATTGTCAGGGTTGGAAGTAACTTTTGAAAAGGATATGTTAGGGCCTAATAGTTCATGTAGCTCTCAGTGTAACTCAGGTGCTTGAGATTAGCAGCAATCCTTTTCCTGAGTCTGCCTCTTTTTCTTGATGAAATCTCTGCAGTCTACAGTTAAGCTGTGTGGTCTTGGAGTGGCAGGGCCTATGGCTGTCACAGTCAGGGTTGATTCTGAGTGCCACCCCTCCAGTAAGCTGAGCCTCCAGTAGCCTAGCTGGGTTTCTGTACTGTCTGCAGTTTGGGGCCTTCCCTTCTCTCACTGGTTCTGTGTGGAGAACTCCAGGGTGCTTATGTGGTGTTGACGGCTATTCCTTCCTCTCCAGCAACTTGAGGAGGTTACTGCCTGTGATGGGTGCCTGGATTCAAGGGGGGAGGGCGTGGCCTGCATCTTCATTTGCTCCTGTGATGGCTAGCCCTCCTGTTTCAGCTCTTTGATGAGGTAGCCCCTCTGAAAAGAGTGCCTGGCTCCCCAGGCAGCCTGCAGTGTCACTTGCTGGCTATGGCTAGCCCTCCATGCAGTCCAGTTCTTTGAAGAGGAGGCTCCCCAGGGGGCCCACAGTGCAGTCTGCTGACGAAGGCTACCCCTCCCCATCCAGCTCTTTGAGGAGCTTTTTGCTGCCTGCAATGGGTGCACCAGATGCACCAGCAGCAAGTTCCTGGCACACAGTTTCAAGGTTTCTTGGGAGCCTGTGCACCAGTATGTGCGCTCGGGGTTGGTTCCCCCTTCTCACTGGGACCCCAAGCTGCCCTCATTCAGGGTGGAGCAGCAGCACAATTTTTGGCCCTTTTGCTGCCCTGGCCTGTGCACTTTTCTGCTCCCCTGCTTCTGCTACCTGCGGGTCTCCTCTGGCCCCGGGAGGTGCTTCCTGTCTCTCAGCCTCCTGAGCAGGCTCTCACACAATCCCTCCCCTGCAGAAGTTCAAATCCTCAATCTCTCCAAGTTTGCACTCACTGTCCACACTTCACTGTTCAGATTTCTATTCACAGGGGAGCCTGAAGTCGTCTCCTATCAAAGCCATCTCTCTGGACAGAGCCCCCACTTCCCTGAGCGGACCTCAGCCCACCTACCAGCCACTTCAGAACTATCTCACCTGCTCTCCTGTAGGTCTCTGCATCTTCTGGGCTATGCACCTCTGAGTCCAGATGCTTACTGCTCTAGTTCACAGGGACTTGCTTGTGTCTCGTGCTCCCTACCCTATCCTCCAGCTGCTCTGATCTGTATGTTTTTAAGCCATGTGAGATTATGCCAGGGTTGAGTAAGAAAGGCAGTCCAAGAAAGAGGTGTAATAGTGCTGAATGAATTTTGGAAGTGACCATAAAATCAATATGTGGTTTGACGAGAAAAGGGGAAATATGGTTGACTCAGATGGGATGAGCTTGGAAAAGGAGAGGTTTTCCACAGTGATGAAGGAATGACCAAAGTCTTCTACCAGTTGGAGTCTTTAGAAACTTAGACGTCAGTTTGTAGTTTGGAGTGCTTTACATGAAAGGATAACCTTCCATGTAAGGTATCATACCTTGCTCTGTAGATATGAAATAATGCAAGTCAGGCATAGTCTACTTCACCTAGATATACAATGAGCTTTTTGCTTAGGAAATAAAGGCCCTAGCTTCAGTTCTGCACTTCAGAGACCTTGGGCAAACCTCTGTAAGATGGGCCTGATTTTTTTTGGGAAAATAAATGAATAAAATCTAGAATATTTCTCTGAGAGTTTTTGGACCTAGTAGTATGCACAACAACAAATAAGAACAATTAATTCAGCACCAATTATACTCTTTACCTACTGATAAAGAAAACTTACTTTTCTCTGAAAGCAGATAGAGGGAGAAATAGCAGTTATTTGATAATGCTTTCTGGATATTTGAAGTTTTGTGGTATATTGACTCATGGTTTTGATGTAATCACCAGGAACTTTCACTCAGTCAGGGATTTTTACCTGGTGAGGTGATTACCCCATCCCCACAAAACTTATAGGCTCTGTATAAATAATGAAAGAGACATTTATGGACAAGGAAATTTTTATTAATATCGTATCACCATTACCACCACCACCATCATCATCATCATCTACAATCTTGGAAACAGCATAGGATTTTAATATTAGATAAACCTGCATTTCATTTATGACCCTTCATACTTAGTGTTATGCCCTATTAGTCAAGGTGGGTGGCTCATCTGGGTTCTAATCCCTTTCTCTGTAAAATAAAAATAATAGCTTTTTTACACCATGGTGGGGATATATGACACAATGTATGTAAATATACATGGCACATAGTACATGGCTCAAAAATTGATTTTTTTGCTTAGCTCTTCTTTAGATGTCCTTCCCAACCTCATTGGAGCACACATAACCAGGTTGATAGCCGGGTCTCCAGCCAGGTTTGTAGCTGGAGGCAGGTGAAAGGCAACCATGCATTGAAGTTTCTCTCCCTCTCTGCCTCTCTCCCTTCCCCTCTTTCTAAAAAGTAATAAAATCTTTAAGAAAAAAAAAGTATTTGAAAGGGAGAATACCAATTGACAACTAGATTATTGATTTCTGGAATCAAATGTGAAAAAAAAATTACCACTCAAGCTGCATTTATTTTGTTTGCTATATATCTAAATGGTGTATATAAGGGATAAATATGCCTTGTGATTTGCAATGTGATTTTGGCATATGATTCAGGTAATTAATTTTCAAAATAGACAGAAGGAAGTTAAGGATAATATAGGAAAGGGTGAAGCCAAATAACTTATATGCATGATCCATGGACATGAACTAAGGAGGGGTGGGATTGCTAGAGGGAAGTGGATATTGGGCAAAGGGGAGCAAAGTGAAAAGAAATTGGGACAACTGTAACAGCATAATCAATAAAATATACTTAAAAATTAAAAATAAAAAATATAAAGGACTCATATAAATTTCAAGACCTAAAGGTATCTAGTCTAATTGCAATTAAAAATAAACAGAACTACAATAACTAAAATTATTTGCATCTTAATTTCATCTTTGTCACTATGTATATGGCCAAAAGGGCTTATGTTTGCACAACCATCCCTTTAAGAACTGAGGTTAAGCAAGTGAGTGGCCTGAGTTATAAATTAATTGAAAATTGTCTTCTGTTCCAACCCAATGCAATGGACCATGTTTTGTAATGAACCCTAGTTGACAAGGTAACTCATGTCATCAGGAGAAGCTCTCTACAGACTGCTCCATTTGTCACTATTTTCTGAAGGACACAGTGGGCTGGAGAAGTGGGTACTCTTTAAAATGTTTATGGTACTTCATGCATAAGTGATCTCCCTTATCAAACTGTCACTCTTTGACAAACACAAAGTGTTATGTTTAAATAAATCTAAGGCTATGACACAATCTGATCAAAGGCAGAAGAGTTAATGCTAATACTGGGATATTAACTTACCCAGAGAATGGATTGGGTGAGTAGAAGAAAAGGATGGATGCTGGGAGAGAATCCATTTGTGATAACTGTTCATCTGCATGACTATTTGTTTGGAATGCTTTGGTCTGTTCCATGTGGCTCAATGAGGTGATTAAAAAAATTGATCTCTTTATTCCCCATTCCTCCTTAAAAAAGAGACACAAAATACATAAAAGCTAATGAGAATCATCACATGAATTTTGTTAAATAAACAAGAAGCAACTTAATGGAATGCATTCTGCCACTTGCCTCCACAATGGTGAATGGCTAAACAGAAATCACTAGGACAGGAATCAGTTAGGAAATGGAAATATTTTTTAACCCTTTTTGCACAAGGAATACTGCTTTTGTTTTGCTGTTATAAAAGATAATGTTCCCATTCTAAAAATTTCAAACAAGCGATAATCTATGTTAAAAGTTAGATAGTATCTCTCTGCCTTGCTCTGAACTTTAAACAATGGTTTGTAACAGTGTGGGGCAAAAGTAGGTTTATAGTCATTTTAGTAGAAAATAATACAGTAATTAATGAAAATAATACAAGGATAAACTGTGCTTTGCATACTCACAACTAGAAACTTACTTTTGCTCCACACTGTATTTTTATTAGGATAAATTTTTAAAAATGTGATTCATATTTTAAGAAACTGTGACTTATATACCTATAGAAACACCAAATCTCACAAGACAGGGCTAATTTACCCTGCAGCACCAGTGTGAAAGTGCAGAAGGAAACCAATAGTCTCCATTTATTCAATAATGACCATGTGCCATGCACTGCTATAAGCTTTTTATATGTATTAATGATCTAATCCTCACAATAATACTATTAGTTATGTGTTCTTAGCATCTTTATTTTACAGATGAGAAAACTGAGGTTTAGAAAGTTTACAAGGCTAGTTAAGAAGCTGAACCAGAATATTGAATCAGGCCTTAGGATAGGAGAAAGGAATACCTGTCTCCCTCTCCCTCTCCCCATCCCCCTTCTCCTCCCTCTGCCTCTCCCTCACAGCAAGCCCAGGGAGAAATAACCAATAATGGAAGAAAAAAGTCTAATGGGTAAGCAAAGAGCCAAGAGAGCCCCAAACTGTTGTGAATCTTCAAATTTAGTACTTAGCTCTAGGGAAAGATGTCCTGGTACTTTTTAAGTTATGGTCCAAGAACATAACTTCCTTTTCTATGCTGGGCTTCATGAACTGAAATGGAATATATGATTAGAACATTTATGTATGTATGAAAAAACACATGTACACACACACACACACACACACACAGAGAAGCACACCTGAAAAGAGTACCCCCTTTCTGACTCTGATTCTTACTTTTCTTTTTCTCACCAAGACTAAAATATTAAAAGGCATGTCAGTCATTTTTTTTCTGCTTGAGAAATGAAGTTGATTCTTTTTTTTAAAAAAAAAATATTGCTGTATTACAATCATTTCATTCTCTCCCATTATACTCCTCTTTCCCACCCTCCCTGCTCCCTCGCCCATGGTCAATCTCCACCTCATTGTCCATGTGCCTGAGTCCTTCACACTAGCTCCTCCACTAAACCCCTTCTCCACTTCCCCCTTCTCCTGTTCCCCCTAGTCACCATTATTCTCCTCCTTTTTTTAAATATATGTCTCTAGTTTTACTCTGCTTGTCTGTTTATTTTGTTCATCAGTTGCCTGTATTAAGTGAGATCATAGATATTTCTCTTTTGCTGCCTGGCTTATTTCCCTAACCATAATATTCTCCAGTTACATCCATGTCACAAAAGGTAGGAGTTTCTTCTTTCTTTTTGCTGTGTAGTACTCCATTGTGTGAATGTACCAAACTTTTTGATCCATTGATCCACTGAAGGGCACTTAGGCTGTTTCTAGCACTTGGCTATTGTAAATAGCACTGCTATAAACATAGGGGTGCTTAGGTTCTTCTGAATTGGTGTTTCAGGATTTTTCAGGTATAATGCTAACACTGGAATCACTGGGCCATAAGTGAGTTCTATTTTTTGTTTTTTTTTTTAAAGGAAATTTCATACTGTTTTCCATAGGAGATGCACTAGTCTGCATTCCTACAAGCAGTGCACTAGGATGCCCTTTCCTCTACATCCTCACCAGCACTTGTTGTTTGTTGATTTTTTGATGATTGCCATTCTGACAGGTGTGAGGTGGTATCTTATTGTGATTTTAATTTGCATCTCTCTGATGGCTAGTGATGTTGAGCATTCTTTCATATGCCTCTGGGCCCTGTGCATGTCTTCCTCAGAGAGGTGTCTGTTTAGATCCTTTGCCCAATTTTCATTTGGGCTGTCTGCCTCTCTGGTGTTGAATTACATAAGTTCTTTACATATTTTAGAGATCAAACACTTGTGTGAGGTATCATTGACAAATATGTTTTCCCATAGAGTTGGTTCCCTTTTAATTTTGCTGGTGTTTTCTTTAGCTGAAAAGAAGCTTTTCAGTTTGATATAGCCCCATTTGTTTATTTATTCCTTTATTTCCTTTGCCCTTGGAGAAGTATTGGGGAAAATATTGGTGTGTGGGATATTTGAAATTTTACTTCCTATGTTTTCCTCTAGGATTTTTATGGTGTCATGGCCTATGTTTAAGTCCTTTATCCATGTTGAGTTTTTTCTGGTGTATAGTGTAGGTTGCTGGTCTAGTTTGATTTTTTTGCATGTCCCTGGTCCAGTTCTCTCAACACCATTTGTTGAAGAGGCTATTTGCACTCCATTTTATGTTCCTTCCCCCTTTGTTGAATATTAATTGACCATAGAGTCCTGGATTTATTTCTGGGCTCTCTATTATTTTCCATTGATTTTTATGTCTATTCTTATGCCAGTACCAGGCTCTTCTGATTATAGTGGCCTTGTAGTATAGTTTTATATCCAATGTTGTGATTTCTCCTACTTTGCTATTCTTTCTCAAGATTGCTATATGTATTTTGTGGTCATTTTTAGGCTCCACATACATTTTTGAAGTATTTGTACTATGTCTGTGAAATATAACATTGGTATTTTAATAGGTATTGCATTCAATCTATAGATGGCTTTGGGTGGTATGTACATTTATATGATGTTATTCCCTCTCATCCATGAACATGATATATGCTTCCATGTATATATTTCTTTGTATCTTCCTTAATTTTCTTCTTCAGTGTTACATAGTTTTCCAAGTATAGGTCTTTTATCTCCTTGGTGAAATTTCCTTCTAGGTATTTTATTTTTCTTGTTGCTATAGTAAATGGGATTTGTTTTCTGGTTTCTTTTTCTGATGTTTCATTGTTGGTATACAAAAATGACTTCAATTTCTGAACATTGACTTTGTATCCAGCTATTTTTCTAAATTCACTTATTAGGTTGAGTAGTTTGTTATGGACTCTATTGTGTTTTCTATGTACACTATCATGTCATCTGCAAATAATGACAGTTTTATTTCCTCCTTTCCAATTTGAATGCCTTCATTCCTTTTTTTCGTCTGATGAATAGAACTATGAATAGAACTCCCAAAATGAGTGTCAATAGAAGTGGACAGAGTGGACAGCCTTGCCTTGTGCCTGATCTTAAGGGAAATGCTTTCAGATTTTGCCCATTGAGTATGATGTTGGCTGCAGGGTTCTCATATATGGCCTTATTTATGTTAATGTATGCTCCCTCTGTTCCCACTTGCTGAGCATTTTTATCATAAAAGGATGCTATACTTTATCAGATACTTTTTCAGCATGTGTTGATGTGGTCATATGGTTTTTGTCTTTCATTTTGTTTATGTGGTGTATTGCCTTTATTGATTTGCAAATATTGTAACATCCTTGCATCCCTGGGATGAATCCCAATTGATCATGGTGTATGATCTTTTTAATATATTGCTGGATCCAGTTTACCAATATTTTGTTGAGGATTTTGACATCTATGTTTATCAGCAATATTGGCCTGTAGTTTTCTTTTTTTTTGTTGTGTCTTGACCAGGTTTTGGGATTAGCATAATACTGACCTATAGAAAGAGTTTGGGAGTCTTCCCTCTTCTTTGATTTTTTTATTTTTTATTTTTTGGAATAGGTTGAGAAGGATAGGGATTAGTTCTTCCCTAAATGTTTGGTAAAATTCACCTGTGTAGTCATCTGGTTAAGGGCTTTTGTATGCTGGGAGTTTTTTTGATTACTTCTTCAATTTCACTAGTTGTTATTGCTCTAGTCAGGCTTTCCACATCCTTTTGATTTAGTTTTGGAAGATTATTTGTGTCCAGAAATTTGTCCATTTCACACAAGTTGTCAAATTTTTTGTCATATAGTTGTTCATAATAAATTCTTATGATCCTTCATATTTCTGTATTGTCAGTTGTGATTTCTCCTTTGTTGTTTCTGATTTTATTTATTTGGGTCCTCTCTTTTTTTTCTTGAGTCTGGTTAAAGGTCTGTCAGTTTATGTTTTCAAAGAAAGAGCTCCTGGATTTCTTGATCATTTGAATTATTCTTTTAGTCTCTATGTCATTTAATTCTGTTCTGATCTTGATTCTTTACTTCCTTCCACTTGCTCTGGGCTTTGCGTTTTTCTCTTCTAGTTCTTGTAGCTTTAGGGCTAGGTTATTTATTTGAGCTTTTCTAATCTCTTTAGGTAGGCCTGTATTGCTATGAACTGTCTTCTTAGGACTGCCTTTGCTATGTCCCACAGGTTTTGGGCTGTTGTATGTTCATTTTCATTCGTGTCCAGAAACTTTTTGATTTCTTCCTTGAACTAATTGTGAACTCAATTATTATTCCATAATGGGTTATTTGGCCTCCATGAATTAGAATGTTTTTTTGTTTTTCCATGAGTTTGATGTCTAGCTTGAAGCCATTGTGATCTGAGAAGATGCTTGATATAATTTCATTTTGTTTTTAATTTGTGGAAGCTTGTTTTGTTTCTTATCATGTGTTCTATCTTTGAGAATGTTCCATGTATATTTGATAGAGATGCATTCTTTTAGACTTCTTTTGTCTGGGAAACTCCTTATTTCACCTTCCATTTTGAATGACAGCATTGCTGAGTAGAGTATTCTTGGTTGCAGGCCTTTGTTTTTCATTGCTTGAAATATTTTTTGCTATTCCCTTCTGGCTTGTTGCGTTTCTGTTGAGAAATTAGCTGATAACCTTATGGGAGCCCCATTGTATGTTATTAGCTTTTTCTATCTTGCTGCTTTTAGGATTCCCTCCTTGTGTTTGAAATTTGCTATTTTCATTATAATGTGTCTTGGTGTAGGCCTGTTTGGGTTCATTGTCATTGGGAAACTCTGTGCTTCCTGGACGTGGGTAGATTTTTCTTTCATAAAGTTCAAGAAGATTTCTGTCATTATTTTTTCAAACAGGTTTCTATTTCCTGCTCTTTTTTTCTGTTTCTCTGGTAACCCTACAATATGGATATTAGTATGTTTCATGTCATGGCACAGCTCTCTTAACACCTCTTCACAGTTTTTTAGTCTTTTTTCATTTTGTTGCAGTGTCTGGTTACTTTTTTCCATGTTGTCCTCCAATTTGTTGATCTGGTCCTCTAACTTGCTTTTGATTTCATTTATTCTGTCCTTCAGTTCAGAAAATGTATTCTTCATTTCCTCTTGATTCTTATCGATGGTTTCCACGGACATTTTAATTTTGGTATAATTTTCAGTAAGTTCCTTGTAGTTTCCCTTGAGTTCCTTATAGTTTTCTTTGAGCTTGTTGAGCTAATTGAACTTTCTTTACTTTTCATTTTCATTAAAGTCTTTTTTAAAATTTTATTGTTGTTGTATTACAGCCATCCCCTTTTTGCTCCCCTCTGTCCCCCACCCCACCCACCCTTACCCCCCAAAGTCAATCCACCCTGTTGTCCACGTCTATGGTTCCTTTATACTAGGTTCTTATCTAAACTGTTCCCCTTCCTTGCCTCTGCCTCACTCCTCCCCCAAACCCCCTTTACCTTGACCACTTAAGGCCTATTCACTGTATTCATATATTTGGTTCTGTTTTGCTTGTTGTTAGTTTTGTTCATCATTGTCCTGTAATGGGTGAGATCATATGATATTTGTCCTTCACTGACTGGCTTATTTCACTAAGCATAATACTCTCCAGTTCCATCCATGTTGTTGCAAAGTTTATGAGTTCGTTCTTTCTTTCTGCTGTATAGTATTCCATTGTGTAAATGTACCAAAGTTTTTTGATCCAATTATTCATGGATAGGCACTTAGGCTGTTTCCAGCACTTGGCTATTGTAAATAGTGCTTCTATGAACATAGGTGTACATAGGTTCTTATGAATTGGTGTTTCAGGATTCTTTGGGTATAGTCCAAGTAGTGGAATAACTGGATCAAAAGGCAGTTCCATTTTTAGTATTTTAAGGAATTCTCATATTGTTTTCAACAGTGGCTGCACCAGCCTACATTCCCACCAACAGTGACCCAGGGTTGCCTTTGCCCCACATCCTCGCCAACACTTGTTGTTTGTTGATTTGTTGATGATTGCCATTCTGACAGGTGTGAGGTGGTACCTTATTGTGGTTTTAATTTGCATCTCTCTGATGACTAGTGATGTTGAGCATTCTTTCATATGCCTCAGGGCCCTTTGTATCTCTTCCTCAGTGAGTTGTCTGATCAGGTCCTTTGCCCATTTTTTGATTGGGCTGTCTGTCTCCCTGATGTTGAGTCACATTAGTTTTTTATATATTTTGGAGATCAAACCCTTGTCTGAGATATCATTGGCAATTATGTTTCCCTATACAGTTGGTTCCCTTTGAATTTTGCTGATATTTTCTTTAGCTGAACAGACACTTTTCAATTATTGATTTGTTTCCTTTGCCCTTGGTGAAGTATCAGTAACCATACTTCTGTGTAGGATATCCAAAAGTTTACTGCCTATATTTTTCTCCAAGACCTTTATGGTGGCACTGCTTATGTTTAAGTACTTTATCCATCTTGAGTTTATTCTGGTGTATGGTGTAAGTTGGTGGCCTAGTTTTATCTTTTTGCATGTTGCTGTCCAGTTCTCCCAACACCATTTGTTGAAGAGACTGTTTTTACTCCATTTTATGTCCCTTCCACCTTTGTCAAATATTAGTTGACCATACAGTCCTGGGTTAATTTCAGGGCTCTCTATTCTGTTCCATTGATCTATATGTCTATTCTTATGCCAGTAACAGGCTAATTTGATGATAGTAGCCTTGTAGTATTGTTTGAAGTCCAGTATTGTGATTCCTCCTACCTTGTTCTTCTTTCTCAAGATTGCTGTGGCTATTTGTTAGCTCCATATAAATTTTTGAAGTATTATTTCTATTTCTGTGAAGTCTGTCATTGATATTTTAATTGGAATTGTATTGAATCTGTAGATTGCTTTGGGTAGTATGGACATTTGAATGACGTTAATTCTTCCCATCCATGAAGATGGTATATGCTTCCATTTATTTGTGTCTTCCTTGATTTTTTTCTTCATTGTTCTGTAGTTTTCTGAGTATAGGTCTTTTACCTCCTTAGTTAAGTTTATACCTAGGTACTTAATTTTTCTTGTTGCTATGGTCAATGGGATTTATTTTTTCGCTTCTATTTCTGTTTCATTATTGGTATACAAACATGCTTTTGATTTCTGGATATTGACTTTATACCCAGCTATTTTGCTAAATTTGCTTATTAGGTTGAGTAAGTTTTTGTTGGAGCCAATCGGGTTTTGTATGTACACTATCATATCATCTGCAAATAATGACAGTTTGACTTCCTTCTTTCTAATTTGGATACCTTTGATTCCTTTTTCTTCTCTGATGGCTATAAGTAGCACTTCCAAGACAATGTTGAATAGAAGAGAAGAAAGTGGACAGCCTTGTCTTGTTCCTGATCTTAAGAGGAAAGCTTTCTCTTTTTGTCCATTAAGTATGATGTTGGCTTCAGGTTTCTCATAGATGGCCTTTATGATGTTGAGGTATGCTCCTTCTATTTCCATTTTGCTGAGTGTTTTATCATAAATGGTTGTTGTATTTTATCAAATGCTTTTTCAGCATCTATTGATATGATCATATGGTTTTTATCTTTCAATTTGTTGATGTGGTGTATTGCATTTATTGATTTACGAATGTTGTACATCCTTGCATCCCTAGGATGAAACCCATTTGATCATGGTGTATGATCTTTGTAATATACTGCTAAATCCGATTGGCCAATATTTTGTTGAGAATTTTAGCATCTATGTTCATCAGAGATATTGGCCTGTCGTTTTCTTTCTTAGTTGTATGTTGCCCTAGTTTTGGGATTAGAATAATATTGGCCTCTTAGAAAGAGTTTGGAAGTCTTCCCTCTTCCTGTATTTTTTGGTATAGGTTCAGAAGAATAGGAGTTAGTTCTTTAAATGTTTGGTAAAATTCACCTGTGTAGCCATCTGGACCAGGGCCTTTGTGCTTCGGGAGATTTTGAATTACTTCTTTAATTTCACTAGTTATTATTGGCCTATTCAGGGTTTCTGCTTCTTCTGGGTTCAGTTTTGGTAGATTATACACTTCCAGAAATGTGTCCATTTCATCCAGGTTGTCATATTTTTTGTCATATAGTTGTTTGTAGTAATTTGTTACAGTCTTTTGTATTTCTGCGGTATCACTTGTGATTTCTCCTCTTTCAGTTCTGATTCTGTTTTGTTGGGTCTTCTCTCTCTCTTTCTTGATGAGTCTGGATAAAGGCTTGTCAATTTTGTTTATTGTTTCAAAGAACCAGCTCCTGGACCTGTTGATTCTTTGAATTGTAGTTTGAATTTCTGAGTTATATAGTTCTGCTCTGATCTTGATGATTTCCTTCCTTCTGCTTGCTCTGGGCTTTGTTTTTTGTAGTTCCTCTCGTTCTTGCAGCTTTGTGGTTAGGTTGTTCATGTAAAACATTTGTGACCTGTTTGGGAAGGCCTGTATTGCTATATATTTCCTCCTGAGAACTGCCTTTGCTGTATGCCATAGGTTTTGGGTTGTTGTGTGTTCATTGTCATTTGTTTCCAGGATCATTTTGATTTCATCTTTGATCTCATTGTTAACCCATTCATTGTGTAAAAGTACGTTATTCAGTCTCCATGAGTTAGAGAATTTTTGTTTTTGTTTTTCCCTTGAGATTGGTTTCTAGTTTCAAGCTATTGTGATCTGAGAAGATACTTTGTATGATTTAAATTATCCTGTATTTGTGGAGGCTTGTCTTGTGACATACCATGTGGTCTATCTTGGAGAATGGTCCATGTACATTTGAAAAGAATGTGTATTTTGCTTCTTTGGGGTAAAAGACTCTGTATACATCACTTAGGTCCATTTCCTCTAGAGTCCTGTTCAATGACACAACTTCTTTGGGGGGTTTTTGTTTGGTAGATCTGTCCATTGTTGATAGTGGGGGTATTAAAATCCCCTACTATTAGTGTGTTGCTGTCTATATCTGTCTTAAAGTTTTCCAAGCTTTTCCTTATATATTTCAGAGCTCCTATGTTTGGTGCTTATATGTTTATCAGAGTTATTTATTCTTGATGGATTGTTCCTTTAAGTATTATGAAATGTCCACCTTTGTCCCTTTTTATGACCTTCATTGTAAAATCTATTTTGTGTGAAATCAGTATTGCTACTCCAACTTTTTTTTCGTGTCCATTTGCTTGGTGTATATTTTTCCATCCCTTCACTCTGAATCTGTGTCGATCATTTGTTCTGAGGTGCGTCTCTTGAAGACAGCATATATGTTGGTCATATTGTCTTATCCATTTGGCTACCCTATGTCTTTTGATTGGTGCATTTAATCCATTTACATTTAAGGTTGTTATTGATTGATACTTATTCATTGCCATTTTCTCTCTTTGTATCTGTATTCCTCTTGGGCTTTCTCTGTTTCTTCATTTCATTTATTTATTTGTTTTTAAGGCAGACCCTTTAGCAATTCTTGCAATGCTGGTTTGGTAGAGATGTATTCTTTTAGTCTTTTTGTTGTCTGGGAAACTTCTTATTTATCCTATCTTGAATGAGACCCTTGCTGGGTAGAGTATTCTTGGTTATAGGCCTTTGTTTACCATGACTTGAAATACTTTTTGCCATTCCCTTCTGGCTTGAATTGTTTCTGTTGAATAATCATTTGATAGACTTATTGGAGCCCCTTTGTATGTTATTTGTCTTTTCTCTCTTGATGCTTTTAGGATTCTCTCTTTGTCTTTGAGATTAGCCATTTTAATAATAATGTGCCTTGGTGTTGGTCTGTTTGGGTTGATCTTCATTGGGACCTGATGTGCTTCCTGAACTGGATTAATGTTTTCACTCATCATGTTAGGGAAATTTTCTATCATGACATTTTTGAACAGGTTTTCCATTCCTTGTTTCTCTCTCCTTCTGGTATCCCTATGATACGAATGTTGTTATGTTTCATGTTGCCTTACAGCTCTCTTAAACCCTCTTCAATCTTGTTCAGCCTTTTTTTATTCTCTTGTACTGTCTTGGAGTATTTGTCTACATTATCCTCCAACTCGCTGATCAGGTCCTCTTCTTCCTCTAGCCTACTGTTGATCCCTTCTACTGTATTCTTCAATTCAGGAATTGTATTCTTCATTCCTCCTGGTGCTTATTGATAGTTTCTATGTCCTTTTTGATGCTGTTGTAGCTCTCAGTAAGTTCCTTGTAACTTCCCTGGAGTTCTTTGTAGTTCTCTTGGAGTTGTTTGTAGTTTTTTTTTTTTTTTTTTTTTAATGTGGCTGAGCTCATTGAGCTTCTCTATCATCATTCTTTTGAATTCCTTATCTGATATATCTGATATTTCGGGTACCTCTGTTTCATTTGGTGGTCTTTCTGGGGATTCTTCCTTTCCTTTTGTTGATGGACTGATTCTTTTTTCCCCCATTTGGGTGTCTGTTGTTGCTTCCTTTTTGTTTTTTTTTTTTTTTTCCCCTTGGATTAGCCTGCTTTGCTTCCTTGCCTTAGTTGAGCACCCTTCTGTGTTAGGAGATTTGTGGAGTTCAATGTTGCAGTCTCCCAGATTTTCTCCAATTGTTATTCTTGGTGTGGCCTTTATTTGGGCTGTCTGGTCGTATTCCAGCCCTGTGGGTTTTTAACAGGAAAAATAGAAAAGAAAAAAGGAAAAGATAATAATAATAAGAAGAAAGGGTTTAGATGGCTGTTCACCCTGAATAATCCCTGATTGGTCCAGATGGTGCCAGGACCTGTGGGCTTTAACCGGAAGAAAAAAAAGAAAGAAAGAAAAAGGAGGAGAAAAAAAAGAAAAAGGAAGAAATTATAGAATAAAGAAAGGTTTTAGGTGGCTGGGGAGGGGAGGAATACTTATATTGAGGACTGGGAATGCATTGTAGCCTGAGAGTGAGTAAACTTTAAATTGAGAGTAGGGGGAGGGTCTTGGGTATTTAGGTGGATTGAGATGGGGGGGATTAAAAGTATGTTAGAAGTAACGTTTGAGAAGGATATGTTGGGGATTAATAGTTCATGTAGCTCTCGGTATAACTCAGGTGCTTGAGATTAGCTGCAACCCATTTCCTGAGGCTGCCTCTTTTTCTTGGTCAGATCTCTGCAGTCTACAGTCTAGCTGGTCTTGGAGTGGCAGGGCCTCTGATTGTCAGTCAGGGCTGATTCTGACTGTCTACTTGCAGGTAGGCTGGGCCTTCAGTAGCCTAGCTGGGTTTTAGAGCTGCAGGTTTTCTCGGACCCACAGGGTGCCCCCTCCAAGTCCTGGTGGAGATTCCTTCCTGTGATGGGCATCTGGCACCCCTGCAGGGCATCCTGCAATCTCGCTGGTTCCTGTGATGACTGGCCCTGCCCCCACAGCTCCCAGAGGAGGCAGCCCTGTCTGCCAAAAGTGCCAGTGGTCTGCCAACACTGCCCAGCTCCCTGCGGCGAGAGCCAATCCTCCAAGCAGATCAGCTCTCCAAGGAGTCCTTTACACCGTCTCTGTGATGTGCCCCTCCCAGCACGTCTGTGGCCTTTGTTTCCAGCAATGGGCAGGTCAGTTGCCCCAGCTGCAAGTTCCAGGCTGGCAGTTTGGAGTTTCAGTGGGAGCCTGGGGGCCTGTGTGGGTGTGCAGGGCTTGGCCTCCCCCCTAGCAGGGGCTTCAAACTCCTGTTTCCCTGGTGGCCCATCAGCACCATTTTCGGCCCTCTCCCAGCCCCGGTGGGTGCACTTCCCTGCTCCCCTGCTCCTGCTCCCTGCCGGACTCTTCTCCTCCACCTCTGGCCCAGTGAGGAGCTTCCTCTCTCTCAGTCTCCCTGGAGCAAGGCTCTCACACAGTCCCTCCCCTGAAGGAGTTCAGTTCCTTGTTCCCTCCAGTGTTTGCCCTTGCTGCCCACACTTCACTGCTCAGATTTCTAGTCACCAGGGAGCCTGGAGCTGGCTTCAGTTAAACACGCCCCTCTAGGTAGAGCTGTCACTGCCCAGAGCAGACCTAGGCCTGCCAGCCAGATTGGAACTGTCTCACCTGCTCTCCTGTAGGTCTCTGCTGCCTCTGGGCTGTGTCCCCTGAGTCCAGATGCTGACTGCTCCAATTCTTAGGGACCTGAAGATGTCTTGGTCTCCCTATTCTGTCCTCCAGCTGCTCTGGTACTCGGGAACACCATCAGCACTGCTCTCTACTCTGTCGCCATCTTTTCTCCTCATTGAACTTTCTTATAACCATTGCTTTGATTTCTATTTCTGGTAGTTTGCTTGTCTCTATTTCATTTATCAGTATTTCTGGGGATTCATCCTTTCCTTTCAATGATGGACTGTGTTTTCTTCCCATTTTTTAGGTGTCTCTTCCTGCATGTTTTTGTTTCTTAAATTAATATGCTATGACTCCCTGCCTTCATAGCACACCCTTCTTGTGATAGGAGACCTATTGGATTCAGTGGTGTAATCTCCTAGATTTCCTCAACTTGCTGCTCTTGGGATGCTCTTTATGTCATTAATTTGGGCTCTATGGTTATATTTTGGATTTGGCTTATATGCTGCTCCTTGATGAGTTTTTCTGTCCAACTGGCTGATTGAGAGACACCCATTTCTTCCATGTCTCATATACTTTTATTGAGCTGTTCCTAAATCAGAACCACCAGTCTAGGGAAATTTGGGGGTTAATAATTAATATAGAAGATTTCTCTGTAACTCAGGTGCTTGAGATTAGCAGAAATCCATTTCCTGTGTCTGAGATCTTTCCCTTGATCAAGTCTCTCTTTAATGTGCAATCAGGCTTAAGTGCCTGGGAGAGTGGGGCCTAGAAATTTTGCGTCTGTCACAGTCAAGGCTGGTTCCAAATGCCACAACCTCTGGTAAGCTGAGCCTCAGGCAACAGTGCCCCATTTCCACACAGTTGGTTCATCAGAAGGTAGCCTGTTCCCTTCCTGTGCAGGCACCAGTTCTACACCACTGGCTGCACCGAAGGCAGCCTATTCCCTTTTGTGCCACTAGCTTTTCAGGTGGCAGCTGCTCTCCCATTTCATCATGCTGGCTCCTGTGTCCTCTCCTGCTTGTTCTGGCAGCTGCTGCCTTCATGGCTTGGTGTTATTTCCAAACTCATGCATTCCCTCCTCTGTAGGAGCTCAGCTCTTCAATCCTCATGAGTTAGCACTTAATGTCCACACTGTTTGCTGCTCAAATATCGAGTCAATGAGTGGCCTGAAGCTGTCTTTAATCAGAGCCACATTACTCTCTGGGCAGAGCTGCCCCTGTGGCTTTGTTTCCATGGTCTCCGCCTGCAGGCCTGGCTGGTTCTGGAACTCAAACTTACCAATTTGTAGCTCTCTTCCATCTCTGGACCAGGTGCCTTGGAATCTAATTGCTTGTTCCACCAACTCTCAGGGACTTGCACCTGTCCTGTGTTTTCTACCCTATCCTCCAGCTGCTCTGGCACTTGAGAAAACACTCAGCACTGCCCACTACTATGCCACCATCTTCCAAAGTTCAGAATGCCGGCCTTTATCAAATGAGATACTTCCACAATTTTCCAGTGCTAAAATGGAGTGGGTATAAAAATGATCATAAATGCATTGTGATGTAATAATTGAAGGTCTCTCATGATGTTCTGCTGGCATTTTATGTGAAATAAGAAAATATGTGAATAACTTTCTGTGTGACTTTAGGTTACTCACTTCCCCTTTCTGAACCTGGGTTATTTCCTCTCTGAAGATGACTATGAAACTGAATTAAATCTGAAAGCCTTTGGGGCTCTAAGAGCCTAAATTTTATTCAGTCCCTGTTTTTTTTTTTTTTTTTTCCTGTCTGACTCTAATATTTCTTAATTTTTATTAAATTTATTGGGGTACATTGGTTGATAGGGCCATATTGGTTTCAAATGTATGTTTCTATGATAATAGATCTGTATATTGCAATGTGTGGTTCATGGTGGCTTTTTAAAAATCAATTCCTAAATTTTAATCAGGTCTTAACTGTTCTGACTTTGAGTTTTTCACCTGAACCTTTCTTGTTTTTAATTTTTTATGACTTCTCAGGGCTGCCTAACTGATTACTTGTCTAGTTTGCTAGAAATTGTTCTGTAGAAGTCTTTGGACAATGAATCACTTCAAAGTTTATTAAATGAGAACAACTAAGTCTCTATGGTCATAGAAGTGACCATATCATAGTATTTTTGAATTTTGCATGAAACGCCTATTAAAATCCTATGGAACCAGTGTTGTTTTATTTTTTGTTAAAGATTTTTTAATTTTAATTTTTTTTAGAAAGAATAGAAAGGAGGGGGATAGAGTGGAAAAGAAACATAACTGTGTGGTTGCTTCTCATGCTCCCCCAACTGGGGACCTAGCCCACAACCCAGGCATGTGCTCTGACTGGGAGTCAAACCAGAGACCCTTTGGTTCACAGGCCAGTCCATAGTCCACTGAGCTACACTAGGACTAATATTTTTATTTTTATTTTTGTTATGCTACAGTTGTCCCAATTTTTCCCTCTATTACTCTCTACTGTCCCACCCACTCCTCTGCTTCCACAGTCAATTCCCACCCTGTTGTCCATGTCCATGTGTTATTTATACTGGGTTCTTGACTAGGCCCTCCCCATTCTTTTCCCCCTTCTCTCCATCCCCTCTGGTCACTGTCATTCTGTTTCTTGTTTCCATGCCTCTAGTTCTATTTTCCTCATTTGTTTTGTTCATTAGGTTCCTGTTATAGGTGAGCTCATATGGTATTTGTCTTTCACTGCCTGGCTTATTTAACCTAGCATAATACTCTCCAGTTCCATCCATGATGTTGCAAATTATAGGGGTTCCTTCTTTCTTTCTGAAATACCACTTGAAAATAACTTTTACACCCCCATATTCATAGCAGTGTTATTTAAAATAGCCAAGTACTGGAAACAGCTTAAGTGACCATCAGTCAATGAGTGGATCAAAACCTGTGGTACATTTACACAATGGAATACTATGCAGCAGAAAGGAACCAGTGTTCTTTAAGAACATATGAGGTCTGCCCTGAAAGTATTGAACCAATGTCAGTATAATTAAAACAGTTTGTGTGGCTGATACTTACAGCAAAGACCTTGTATGTTTTTGTGCATTTAAATTACTATAACAAAATACCACTGACTCAGCATCTTATAAACAACAGAAACTTAATTGCTCATAGTTACAGAGGATGGAATATTCAAGGTCATTCCATGTTAAGGTACCAGAATTTTAATAAGGGCCTTCTTTTTGCTTCATAGATGGCACCTTCTTGATGTTTCCACACACAGTAGAAGGGGCAAATGAATTTCTAGAGCCTCTTTTAAAAAAGATTTTCTATATTTATTTTTAGAGATAATGTATCAGAAGAGATAAAGAAAGAAAGAAACATTAGCTGGCTGCTGCCTCTTGCAAATACCCTTTCTTGGAACCAAACCTGTAACCCAGGCATGTACACCCATTGAAATCAATCTGGCCTCCATTCACTTTGTGAAGACACCCAACTAATTGAGCCATGCTGGTCAGGGCTAGAGCCTCTTTTGTAAAGGCAGCAATCCCTCTTCTGAGAGCTTCACCTTCATGATCTGATTACCTGTCAAAACCCTACCTTTTAATACTATCATATTGAGCATTAGAATTTGAATATATTAATTTTGAAGGAACATAAACATTGATACCATAGCAACATATGTTAGGAAATAAGGCTTTAGAATTATAGTTCACAGTGGAATGGGGTTAAAAAATGTCATATAGTTCATGAATAGAAGAGGTGGAATAGACATTAGAAATCATTTCTCTTGGCAGAGGAGAAGTTTGGGAACAGAAGGGAACATTTCTGGCTTCAGGTATATAGCAGCTGGAACCAGGAACCAGGAGTCCTGATTCCTAATTGAATGGTATTTATTTACTAGGAATCTTTGGAAAATGGGATAAAAGAAATCTTAGGCTTTCTTACTGAGAGATTTGAGAACCATACATATTATCCCTCCTATTCCTTGAACTTATCAAGCCAACAAACCACAGAGGGTACAAAAAAAAAAAGGACTGGGTCCACTAATCAACAATGGGAGGTTTTCCTTGGAGCTATAACTTCAGTGCTGGAAAATATCTCAGGAACTCTGTAAACTTTGTGATGGGAAATTGGCCAACTTATTTGTATGCCAGTGTCAACCAAGTATAAATGTATTAACTCCATTTCTAAGTTAAAAATATTAGAGGAGGAATATATTACCAGGTGCTTACTTCACCTTCTCATGTAAAGAGAACATAGAAGGTATTGTAAAATGTACAGAAACATTTCATGCATTTCGACAGTTTGCAGATTTATACTGTAGATAACATGAAAGTATCTGACACCTTTAGAAAATACTCTCTGATGCTAAAATGTTGGGAGCATGGCACGGTGTTTAACTGGTATTGGATTCAGAGGTGGGAAGGATCATTAAGTAAACTTCTTGTGATCACAAGATAGTGGCTTTGAAAGTAGACTTCAGAATTCACAATTGATTGTAGCTCCCAATTTTCTGTTCACACCTCTTTTCAACAATTTTTGTGGTGGTGAATTCAATAGATAGGGCTTCTCTATGTACCACTAACTCATTTTGGCAATTTCCTTCCTCAAGGTTTGACAAGTAATGGGGTTCATAATGTGACAACTATTTGGATGCCTATATCTTGGGGATAGAGATTTTTGTAAATGGCACTATGGAAATAGGTAAGCTTATTTTGAGAACAATTTTATTAAAAAACACAAGCTATGTTTTGATGTGTGTGAAGGGATTTATACTGTCCTTTATCAAAATTTTATGTTTTCTGCCCTGGTTGGTGCCACAGTAGGTAAGGCACCAGCCTGTGAACCAAAGGTCACTGGTTCAATATCCAGTCAGGGCACATAACCAGGTTGCAAGCCAAGTCTCCAGCCAAGTCTGTAGCTGGAGGCAGGTGATAGGCAACCATACATTGATGTCTCTGTCCCTCTCTGTCTCTATCTCTTCCCCCTCTCTAAAAATAATAATAAAATCTTTAAAAATAATTTTTATGTTTTCATAAAGATGTGTCTATTGTAAGTAGTATTTCCATGAGGGAATAGGTAGATAGAAGAGTTGGTAGTGCTAACAATTTCCCCAGTGATAAAAATTAATTCCTAGTTTCCCTTATTGTTCAAAACAGGCAAAGGATACATAAAATAATATGCTTTTACTTGAATTACAAAGTAGTTTCTCTACAGTCATGCTCCCTTTTCTCTTTTCTTTCTTTGAGTTATTTAGCACGTCCTATATGAGGGCTTTTTGGCTTTGATGTACAGCCATTTCTTTGCAGACCTACACTCATTGCTGGAATAGTTCAGTGGTTTGATGGAAACATGGCCTTGATTTTCTTACTAGCCTTTCCTTCCAAATGAACCTTATTCATAGGAAAGTATAAAGTCATTTGTGGGAGGAGAATTGGGAGTGAATATTCCTCATTTGGAGTCAAATGTTTCAGCATTCTGTCTGGAAGTACAGTGGGTAAAGGGAAAAAAATTATCCTTTATGCCTTCCCAGACTGGCTGATATCAGGATGGCATAGCATATATCTGAGCTGATGTTACTGGGTAAAAATAGGTTTGTTTTGACCCCAGAACTAGATTTAAGAGCAAGTCAACTCTGAGGGAAGAGCCAATTTCAGCAGACTGACTGATGAACAGAGCTGAGAAGAAACCATTTGTTTTCACAGAAGAGGAAAAAAAAATCTTTAAAGAAAGACCTCTCCCCTCAGCCAATTTCTTTTTACCTCAAAGCTAAACTTGTCTTCATTAAATCTTAATTCCTCAAAATCTGAAGCTATGACTCAATGTCTCCTTTATCTTTCACAATGTAAAAATCATAGCAATAAAACATGATGAGTTAGGTTATTGGAAAAGTGAGCAACTGTGAATTTTTAGGACCCCAAATAGAGTATCTGTTCTGTTATTTAGATTTCTCCAGGAGTGCACATTTCTTCCCTTAAGCCACTACATGTGTGATGCTGCATGTGTTTGTCTACTTTAAAATTACTCTGGTTATACTGAAGACTCAGATACACTCCTATTCCTGCTGTTGGGACATAGCAGTCTGTGTAAATAATTTATGTGAACAAATTGCCCCTGTCTTCATAAAATCTGCTAGAGTCTTGTTCTTCCTAAGAAAAAAAAAAGAGGATGTCATCTTCAGGGCTCTGACTTAAGTGGACAACTATCATTGAAACATATGGCAATCTTAAGTTCTTATGGTGGTTTCAAAATTCAGGCAGGTATTTTCAGCAAAATGACTAATGAAGAAATCTTACTCCTGTATGAACACCATGCCAGGGAAGACATTTGATTGAATTCTTACCTCTATCTGTGTGCCACTGACCTCATCCATGCAATCTCATTTGCACTAGAACAAGGTTGGTCCATATAACAATTGTAGTGAGAACTCTAGGCAGGGAATCAAGAGACCCCGTTTTTAATTGGATCTCTGACATTAACTTGCTGAATAACCTTGAGAAACTTATTTCACTTTTTAATTTTTACCTAAGAAATGCAGATAACAATAACTGACCTAGATATTTCATAAGGATATTGGAAGAATGCAGCAAGGAAATGGGTGTTCTAGAACTCTTTGAAAGATGTAAACAAAAGTGATATTCAAACTAAAAGTATTGCGGGGAAATTATGATTGCTTTATATTTTTATAGCTCTTCAAAAACAAGTTATTTGGTGTCTTTGCCCAGAGAAGGAGACCGGTGAAGCATTGTCATGGATGTTAAAGATAATAAGTAGGTATGATATAAACAGGGGAAGGGCCTAGAGAGACACTGGACCTTTCTGTGAGGGCTGATGAACCAAACAAGAACATTTATGGACTGGCCCAAAGAGTGAATAAGGCTATTGGGGCCCTGATTTACACTTTGTGCAGAAATGGGAAAGAAAGTACTCCTATACTTCCTATGCTTCCAGTGCAAAAGTTGACACCAGAACCCAATAATGGTGACTCCTCTTTCCATTGTCCTATAGGTAGAAAAATATGTCAATGGAAAGAAATTCTCATGGAAATGGCCAATGTTTAGGGCAAAGCCAGGAGTGTAAAAGCTTGGGAAGAAACAGTGGCTCTTCCCATTTCTTCTCTTCCCTATAGAGATTTGAAATCTCTTATTGCTCCCTAGAGTTCAAATCTTGCTAACTAACTTGTAATTATCTCTTCAACTCCCAAAATAATATTTTTCTATAATAGAATTAGTCTGTCCATAGGATATAGTACTTCTGTATGATTTGGTACAAGGCAATTCAACCTATGTGATAAAGGAGATTTCCTCTATGCTGCCAAAAGAAGGTTGGAATGACAAGGGCAGTATTTCCTATAGCATGTTCTGTGCAATACTAATTTTTATAGGTTTTTTTTTTTTTCCAGAAAGGGGTTACATGGTCAAATAAATTAGGCAGTGCTTCATAATATAGTTCCATCCAGGAAATTTGCCATACATTATAAAATAGTGAAAACACTGAAAAAGTTAATGGTCAAGAAATTGGTTTAATTTTTCATAACCCAGCATTTCATAAACTTATTTTTTGAATATTACTAATAAGCATTTATCTTGTTCAATAGGAGGCCTTTGAGAAGTACATTCATATTCCAATACAATCATAATTCTGTTTGCTACACCAGATAGAAAGTCCCAGGTTTGCTGATTAGCCTTCTCCAAAATTAAAATCATCACACTAAGATAATGATACCATCAAGACAGTGATATTTGTTGTCCAATAAACTATTAAAATACTAGAACAATTTGATCCTTCCATTATAAGATAGCCAAACAATGAAAGCTGTCAACATTTACCATGTGCTCACTATGAGACAGCCAGTGTGCTCTGCACTTTCTCTTATTACCTTTAAGCCTAACACCAACACTGAAAGATAGGTTGAGCTATTCCCAATCTTAGATCCCAGGTTATTAAGGAATAAAATTTAAGTAAATTATCAAAGGTTATAGACATAGTAAGAGGCAGACTTGGAATATTAATTCAGGCCCATTTTATTCTAGAGTTCATGAGCTAAATTTACAATATTTAAGGTCAGATCCTGACTCCCAAGAAGAAAATGGAATTTCAAAAATTTCAAATTTTATTACCTGATTACAAGATTCTGATTACAGCATTCTGGACTCTTTCTTTCAGTTAAGAGTGCTTCTACCTATATCATCAGAGTACATATGACTGTTATTATAGGTACTAGAGAGAATATCTTGTTAGTTTAAAATGTCCCGAGGATCAGAAGCATAGGTATATTTAGATTTGCAAACTCCTTTTGCCCACTTATTAAGTTTTAAGCCCATTTCTAGCTTTTTTTTTTCACTACCATTGCTAGAGGGCTTTTCTTTAAGCCACTTGCTTGAGTGCTTATAAATATGAGCACCTTCAATTGCTTGTGTTGCCCTCAATCTCACTAGGATCATGTCCATTTCTTTATCATTGCTCTAGAGAGTCAGCATAAAGTCTCCTTTCATGGATGTAATGAAAACACTCATACCTCTTGACAGTTGTCTCTAACTCAACAGAGATGACATACAATAAATTATAGCTTACTCTTATTACACACTTATTACTGATCAGGCATGTTCTACGTGCTTTACATGGATTAACTAAATCCTTAGGGTAACCCTATAAAGGAAGTTTATCCTCATGTTACAGATAAGAGAACTGAGGCTGAGAGGGTTTAAGTTACTTGCTCAAGATTACACAATTAGTAAACTGGTTCTCAAACCTAGGTTTGTATGACTCTAGAGCATGTATTATTAATAATTATAGTCTACTAGTTTCACTACACATGGATTAGCTTCCCCCAACCAGAATCTCAACTTGGTTGTAAGTATATACCCTCCTCCTAGCTCTGCTACTCTGGTCAGTAATTATCTAGTTCAGTAGTCCTCCAACTAGTTTTTGTGCATCAGAATCACATAGATGCCTTGTGAAAACATGGGTTTCTAGATCCCATTCCCAGAGTTTCTGGTTTAGGAAGTGAGGTGATGGTATGGAGATAAAGATGGGAAACTGAGAATTTGCATTCCAGAGAACTTTCCAGGTGCTGGTCCAAAGACCATACTGAGAATCATTATAACCAGTACTTTAACCACCTTTTTTTCATTTGTAAACTGATTTTCTCTTGATTTAGACTTCTTTTCACTATTTATTAAAGTTGACCTAAATACTTATATTTTGATTTATTAATCAATATCTAAACATACACATCTCCAAGTTATATTTTTTTCAAAGCAGTTTTACTATACTATGCCTTGATCAGATTCTTAAGCAATAGTTTGGCACACAGATATGATTTTAGGGATTTACCTGTAAGTAATTTTCCTCATGGTCCACTATTAGTATAATCTTTTAAATACTTCAGATGATATTTAACTTGACTAAGGCAATAAGTGGAAACATATCTGCAACAAGAATACTTAATGGGAATCAATATGGCTTAGGAATTAAGTGAATGGACTATGTAATTAGACAAAGTTGTGTCTGAATCTTTGCCATTTAAAGTGCTCAAGTAATGCAACATTCCTGATCTCTATTCCTTACCTACACAATGGATGGTGGTACTATCAATGGTAGTATCAACTTCATGATTCTATAAGTAATGTATAGATAGCACACTATGCCATGTCAGGCATAAAACAAACTCAATAAATAGTGCCTATATTATATCAGTGCTTGCCAACCTCTAATCTTCAGAACTGTGATGCACCAAAAAGTTGTTGCAAGCAATCTGTGACACTGTGTACACTAGTGTCTGCATGTGGAATCAATAAGAATTAGCTCACATATATTTACAAGTACTTTCCAACCTACAAAGATGCTAATTTCATTAATAAAACACAAATTTATTTATAGATATAACTGAATTTGTAATAACATGATATCATTCTGCAGTATTTATATTTCATCAGCAGATATGTAAAGATCAACTTTTTGACATTTAAGGACATTCAAGTTTAAAAGTTGAGATGCACTGGTTTATCTGCATAATCTGTTAATTCACTATTCACCAGCAAAGAGCAGACCTCTGAGAGAGTGGAGCCCAGGTCAGTTTTCATAAGTGGAGAAGACAGGAAATTGTAGACCATGGGGTATTGCTTATAGAGGGCATGATCTAGAGTGATGCTGTAGGGGGAACAATCTAAGAAACAAAACATCAGTGTGAGGGTATCAGTAAGGAAGCAATAACTTTTTCAAAAATGTTCAAAGAGTCCACTGAACATCTTTTTTTTTTCCTGAGGTATCTGTGGATCTCAAGTGAACAATTATCTCCAATATTGATATATCCAGCCTTCCAGAGGAACTATGGAACTTCATTAGAATAGCAGTATCTCCTGTGTGCTTAGTGCAGGGAAATACATTGTTGCTCTATTCTTTTTTTTAAAGATTTTATTTATTATTTCCAGAGAAAGAGGAAGGGAGAGAGGCAGAGAGGGAGAGAAGCATCAACGCATGGTTGCCTTTCACCTGCCTCCAGCCATGGATCTGGCTGGAGATCTGGCTTGCAACCTGGTTATGTGCCCTGGCTGGGGAATCAAACCAGTGACCTTTGGGTTCGCAGGCCGGCACCTTTTCCACTGTGCTACCACCCAGGGCTGTTGCTCTCTTCTTATACATATTGTCTAGTCAAATCCTTCCAGAATGACCCAGCAAACCACCTCTGAAGTAGGGAAGAATTATTGGTAGGAGTAAAATTTAGATACTTTGATAAAGCTATTATTTTCAGGGATTGGACTATTTCAATTCTGAGAAATATTGCTGAATAAGGTGCTGAGAAAATTTAAGTTGCCATTAAGAGGACTGTGGTTAATACCATTGCATTATATCCACTAGTCTGATAAATGTCCCATGCCCTCTTAATATTGTGCTCCCTCATAAACTCAAGAAATCAGTTGAGGTTGTTTGTACTTTTTTTTAAGGTAAGAGGAAAAGGGCAGGTGGTGCTCATATTACATTGCTGGAACTTCATAGATATCATACATATTTGTAAATCAGGATGGAGTTATAGGTATTATCTTAGTGTAGAAGTACAAATTTAAATTTGTATTCATTATTTGACACATTTTGGTCATGGTAATAGTATGTGATTTGGTGACAGTTTAGGGTTGATTCAGAGGGGAAGAAATAATTCTGTTTTATGTTTTTTAAAAATATTTTATTTATTATTTTAAGAGAGAAAGAAAGGGAGAGAGGGAGAGAAACATCAATGTATGGTTGCCTTTCACCTGCCTCCAGCCATGGACCTGGTGGAGACATGGCTTGCAACCTGGTTATGTGCCCTGGCTAGGGAATTGAACCAGCAACCTTTGGGTTTGCATGCCAGCACCATATCTGCTGTGCTACCAGCCAGCGTATTTTATGTTTTTACTTCTAGGAATAGCTAAATTCAGTTGGTACTCAAAAGATAGCTATTCAACCCTTTCTTTATAGTTTTTTTTTTTTTTTTTAATTTATTATTTTATTTTTTTTTAAGATTTTATTTCATTATTTTTAGAATGAGGGAAAAGGGAGAGAGGCCGAGAGGGAGTGACACATCAATGTATGGTTGCCTGCCTCCACCTGCCTCCAGCCACAGACCTGATCGGAGACCTGGTTTGCAACCTTGTTATGTGCCCTGGCTGGGGAATCGAACCTGCGACCTTTGGGTTCACAGGCCGGCGCCTTATCCACTGTGCTACCAGCCAGGGCTCTTTATAGTTTTATCTTCCATATTTTCATTTTCATTTCCACCCAGTCATATATAGGCCATTTAAAAATGTACATCAGGCCTGGCTGGTGGCACAGTGGATAAGGCACTGGCCTGCAAACCCAAAGGTTGCTAGTTTGATTACTATCCAGGGCACATAACCAGATTGCAAGCCAAGTCTCCAGCCAGGTCCATGGCTGGAGGCAGGTGAAAGGCAACTGTACATTGATGTCTCTTCCTCTTTGCCTCTCTCCCTTCCCTCTCTCTAAAAGTAATAAATAAAATATAAAACAATTTAAAAATATAAAAAAATAAAATTGTGTTGATAACCGTTTTTTAAAATGTCTTCAAATTTTCCTCCCAATATATTTTACAACAAATATTTACTCTCAAATAGCTCTCTCCTGAAACCTAGAACACTCTTGAATTATTTTGCATTCATTCCTATCTATCCCTCCTACCACCCCTTAATGAGGGCTTAGAGAATGCAAATTCATATTAACATCAACCTAAGGAAACAGCAGCAGGAAAATAGACTTCCAAAGAAAAGTTTTATCATATATTATTAAACTGGATATAACTGATTTGTACTTCATCTGTTTTTAGTAGTTAGCATTTATACTGTTAAAATATTTAATACATTTTATGTGACTATAATCTACCTACTTATATAATAATTACTGTGAACACCTATGTCATTTAAAATCATTTTAGCCATTGTAAACATAGTTTTAAGTTTTAAATTGATACATCAAAACTTATCCATGTTTGTTGATTGTGCTCGTGATTTTAATTTCTGATTGCTGCTTAATATTTTATTTTGTTGATCTAGCATAATTTACTTATTCATTACCCTTATGGGTGGTGTTTTATATGTTTTATTATTTATTTATTTTTTATTACAATGACTAAGGACAAGTTTGATTTTACAATCACAGTCCTCTAGAATATCAGTCCCTAGGTTTTTCTGTTTTCCCAGCTTTCCTATTTCTACCTGGGTAGACCTGAATTCTGACAAGTAAATGATGGTCACCTAGTGAAAAATCTTTACATGCAGTAAAAGTTGCAAGGAGCATCTGCAGTGAAGTAAGTTCTCTGGCATTTCACATGATCTCATTTGGCCTTCTCAATAGGTTTATAAGAAGTTCTTAAATTATTTACAAACACTTGGGATAAAGAAGAATGATGAGTGGGTAGGGAGGTTTGTCTGCTATGGAGAGGAAGAAAGGAAAGAATAATGAAGGTGATACATTTATTATCCTCATAACAAGCTGTCTTTGAGGAAGTGTAAGTATGTTCAAGTATCTTTTTTTCCCGTAGATTTGACATTTGGTCTGCACCAACTTCTTTACCTGAACTATAAAGCTCCATACACCCTAGAAATGTGGTATGTTAATTTCCAAATATTTTCTGGATATGTACAAAGATCATCTTTATGCCCATACTTGTTTGTTCTCAGGTTGGCAATGAGTCATGTTGCAAAAAATGCAGGAAAATAGTGAGATGAAGGGCACCTTTGATTAAGATCTTCTCTGTCAGGTCTTTGTTGAATAGATGCTAGCTTCTTAGTTCTTGTGCCTCTCAGTTGTGCACAATGGAGGCTAAAATTCACCCTGGAAAGAACATATTCTTCCAAGTCTTTAGGTCAACATTTGAAATGTTCCTAAGTGGCAGAAGTTCTCTGTTCATCCCAATTTTAAATTCAATTTAAAATTATTTCCCCTATTTGTAAGAAATGTCACCCTCCATCCTGCATGAACATTAAGTTACCTTGTTTCCACAGGCCAACCATCCTGAAGACTTCTTTAGGATGCTGCTAAAGAATGGTATGATCATTTATCCATATTTTTAAAAAAATTTATCAAAATACCTAATACTTTGTTGAGAAGTGTGGAGACCCAGACTATTTGGCCCAGCCTTGTTATGATCAGTAGTTTTCAGCAATGACTACCTAGGCCTATCTTTGAGATCCTTGTGAATTTTGACAGTAAAAACAGAATAAGGTATTGAAAATATGCAAAGAAGGGCTCCCAGGAGCCTTTGGCCTATGCTTTCTAAACAAACTACCCTGGCCACTCAGCCCAGTGCTTCTGGCTTCACAGAGTAGGGGAAGGTGTGGATCAGCTCAGGAACTGTGAGCTACCAGAGAGGAGAGAGAAGGCCTGGGAGGTGAGGACTTCAGAAACAGCATGGGGGAGTGGGCGGGGAAAGTGGGGAAAGGGAGGGCAGGGGGGAAAATGGAATGAATGTAATACAATAGAATTAAATAAAAAAAAAAGAAAATATGAAAAGAGCTGCCACCATGTGAGTTTCTGATAACCTTATTATATCACAGTATTGTTCATTGTAGTACAGATACATTGTAGTTGGTACTCTTTGATGGTGATGATATAACAAACAGGAAGAATGATTGAACAAAGTTTATTTCACAGGGAGTTTTGGTGTTAAGTAGTAAATTTAAGATATGTTCAGGAACATTAGGTTATTCTCCCTTTACATCAACAGATCAAAAAGTATTCACTAAGCAGCTACTCTGTTTAAGACCATGTACAAGGCACTGTGGGGGGTGTGGTAATCTATTAAATCAGTTCTTCTTCCTTCAAGTTTGAATTCTGATTGTAGTGACAAGACATGAAAAATTAGGTAACAGGGGAGAAGTAGTTCAAGGCAATAATAGAAGAGGTGTCATGAGATGAATGGTACAGGCAAGTGTTCTAGGTGTTGTAAAAAGATAGAGCTGAGATGCATGCTGATGTAGTGCCTTTTCCCTAGCTGTTCTGTCTGCCTGAAATGTCCATTCTGCACATCAATTCCAACTTGTAACACTCCTATTTATCTTTCAAGAGACCATTCAGTCATAGACTCCTATGTCAGTCTTCATCAATCTATCCAAACAGAATTAATTTCATTATCTTCCATGATCTCATAGAAACTGAAACTCACTGAGTCTGTACAAATATGTATTATATCACTGTAATTATTTATTTATACATTGCGCTCCTTCCCTAGATAGGAACTATCAAGAGTAGGAACAATTTGATATAAATTTATCTTTCTGTCTCAGAACCTACCTTAGAGTTGGATATATAGTCAGTGTTCAATACATTTGTTGGAATTAAATTAATATAGTGGAGAGAGCACTGGATTTAGAGTTTACTGTAAATTGTTATTGATATTTTTTTGTGGCATGTAGGTTATAATTCAATTCCCACCAAATCATTATAATTTATTTAAAAATAAATATTTTAACCCTGGCTGGTGTGGCTCAGTTGGTTGGAGCACTGTCCTATAATTGAAAGGTTATGAACCCTGATGTCTTCCCTTCACCATGGGTTTCATGTGAATTTTCCTTCATTTCACTTAGCGTGGCCTTTGCTTCTTCCCTTCTGTGTTTGCTGTATTCAAGCATGTTTGTCAAGTCTGTGAGCATCTTTATCACCAGCATTTTGAATTCTGTGTTTGTTAGGTTGGTTATCTCTTTATCACTCAGTTCTCCCACTAGAACCTTGGTCTGTTCCCTCTTTGGGGCTACACATCTTTCTCTCCTGAATTTGACAGGACCCTGTATTTTTCTCTGTGTCTTAGGTAGAGCTGTTGCATCTGTTACATTGTAAGGGGCAGAGCCTTAGGAATTAGTCAGTGTGAGGTGACCTGTTTCACCATGTTGTGGCACTGTAGTATGTGGAGGAAAGATCTGAGAGGTAATGATGCCACCTGCTCAGCATTTGACCCTTTTCCTTTAAGCAAATGGACTCTGTTGGAAGATGGCCAGTTTTTTCTGCTGCCCCAACCTCTACTAGTTTTCACAGTCAGTTGCCACTGCCTCTGCTGGTGCCACTGCTGAAGGTGCCACTGCCACCACCACTGGTACTGCTACTACTGGTAGTGTGGCTGCCTCTGCTGCTGCCATTGCTGCCACCTCTACCTCAATTGCAGCTGTTGCCCGCACACCTTTTCCTCTTTGCCCTGGCCCCATCCATCCTTTTTGTCTGGATAAGTATTTCTTATTTGTTTCTTTGTTGGACCTCACTTGAGTTCAGTTTTCTGGATTGTTTTATTTTATTTTATTTTTTTTATAGCTTAGATGTATTCCTTCTTAGTTGTGAAGGAAGATGCAGCATATCTGCCAATGCCTACATCTTGGATGAAAGTTCTGGATCTTCTTCTTCTTCTTCTTCTTCTTCTTTTTTTTTTTCTTAAATGTCCTTTTAACATTTCCTGTGGTAATGGTTTGGTGATGATGAACTCCTTTAGCTTACCTTGTCTGGGAAACACTTTATCTGCCCTTCCATTCTAAATTATACCTTTGCTGGATAGAGCAATCTAGGTTGTAGGTCATTGCTTTTTATCACTTTGAATACTTCTTACCAGTCGCTTCTTACTTGCAAAGTTTCTTTTGAGAAAATTTGTCAAGTCACAGTCTTATGGAAACTCCTTTGTAGGTAACTTTCTTCTTTTCTTTTGTTGCCTTTAAGATTCTCTTTATCTCTAATCTTTGGCATTTTTAAAAAGATTTTATTTATTATTTTCAGAGAGAAAGGGGAAGGGAAGGAGGCAGAGAGGGAGAGAAACATCAATGTGTGGTTGCCTTTCACCTGCCTCCAGCTACTGACCTGGCTGGAGACCTGGCTTGCATCCTGGTTATGTGCCCTGGCTGGGAATCAAACCAGCAACCTTTGGGTTTGCAGGCTGGCACCATTCCACTAAGCCACCAGCCAGGTAACCTTTAGCATTTTAATTATGATATGTCATGGTGTGGTCTTCTTTGGGTCCAACTTGTTTGGGACTCTCTATGCTCCCTCAACTTGTATGTCTATTTCCTACACCAAATTAGGGAAGTTTACTTTCATTATTTTTTTTTCAAATAAGGTTTTAGTTTATTGTTCTTCCTCTTCTACTTGTGTCAGTACTGTGATTCAAGTACTGGTTCATCTGGTGATGCCCTAGAGGCTCCTTATATTATCCTCATTTAAAAAAAAATATTTTTTTCTTCTTTCTGTTCTGGTTGAATGTTTATTTCTTTCTTATGTTGCAAATCATTGATCTAAGTTTTGGTTTCATCCCCTTCACTGTTATTTCCCTGTAAATTTTTGTTCATTTTACTTAGTGTAACCTTCATTTCTGCCTGAGTCTTTTTTATGCTGTTGCTGTATTCAGTGAGTTCTTTGACCATCCTGATCACCAATGCTTTGAACTCTGCATCTGACAGGCTGGTTATCTCTGTTTTGTTTAGTCCTTTTCTGGGGTTTTGTTCCATTCTTTTATTTGAGCCATACTTCTCTGTCTCCTCATTTTGGCATCCTTCTTGTGTTTGTTTTTGTGCATTACATAGATCATCTTTGACTCCCTGTCTTAGTAGTGTTGTCTATTTTGGAAAAAGTACATGTCTGGATGAATGTGGCTTCTTTAAATCCTTGGTCGCTGGACTCCCATGTGGTTCAATTTTCTGATGGTTCTGGCTGTTTTGTTTAGAGGTCTAGTTGTAATTCTTTCTGTGTTTGTGTAAGGAGGCAAACCATGTTTACCTACACCTCCATCTTGACCAGAAGTATTTGAACATTGAAGTTTTTAAAAGCCCCTGCAAGTGATTCTATTATACTATTATATTTGAGAACTATTGCATTATATTATTCAGCCATTGAGACTGCAGCTTGCTCTTATGAAATGGAAAGGTTTAGATGGGCAAGAGAAATAAGCATATTCTAGGTTGGAAGTTTTAAGCAGTAAGATGACACACAAATATTTGAATGTGTTTTATTCCTCTGAGGTAGGAGTCCTTCATTGTATCAAAGCTACTTATAGTTGAGTGCAGACCAGACATCATCCCTTCTACAAGTGAATCTGCAAAGAGTTTCAACACAAATTCCATGTTTCAAAAAGAGATGGCTTCTGCACTGTTTGTACTGGGTCTTTTGCCACCACTCTTCTGTTCAAAGGTCAATGAGACAAACTGTTTCCTTATATAGGGACAATAGATGTTCTTGGCCTCATGCACTGGACTGCAAGCCTGTCAATTTCTGGGCAACAGTTTTAATTTAGAATCTGTGAATCAAACTCTTTGTTTGAGAATCCTAGAATGTTAGACTTTTGAAAAAGACATAGGATGGTCTCTCCTTATTTTGTGGTACGACATTTATAATGGGGCTGGCATTATAGCACTCTTGGAAACATTCCTCTCTGGACAGTTCATTAAAACCAGTGACTTCTTTGGGGTTTTGGTACCTTCTGCCAATGATGTTAAGGGTAGCTTCCTAAAGACAGTACCCCTTAGGGGTTAGCTAACTGGAAAGAAATTGGTAGTAAACCAGCTTCTGACTAACTCTTGATGTTCTGAAAGGCTCATTGCAGTAGAATGGGAAAGAAGCACTGATTAGGGACAGTTCAGAGTGCTCAAAATGTTTGTCTTTTATAAGCATACCACTTAAAATCTGCTGGCAATACACTTCCTTCAGACAGCATAATCTTTTGGCTAGATTAACTGTTTTGAAATGCAATTATCCATCTGAGGATGTGATTTGGGGGGTTTCTGGAAATGGGCTCCAGAGAAGGACTGGGGGTCTCAGTAATTTGATGAGAAGCATCTTGGCAAGGTTGCCACCAAAGGTCTTAGTTGTAGAGGTTTATGGTGCTAAAAAGGTAAGAAGATCACCTTAGGTCAAACTGAGGCCCACAGAAGTCAATTTATTTTCTTTCAGGTTTGAAAGCTTGCTGCCATCAAAATGACTGTGGCAATGGTGTTTGGATATGTTAACTCCAAAATAGTTGTCTCCAGTTTCTCTGCATCTATAGCATTAATAACCAGGTACTTGCCTGGAAAAGAGGGCATGCTCTGAGAAAAAAAATGATACAGTTCTGAGAAGAAAGATATTTATACTCTTATCAACTAATGGTAAAACCTGTTCTGTGTAATGAAAGCTTAGATTATTTGGATGGTGATAAAATACTGAATGTTAGAGATCATGATAATTATGAAAAGCAAAATATTCACAGAGGTGAGGTGTTCTGGAGTCAGGCACATCCAGAGTTTGAATCTTGGCTCTACCCCTTACTAACTTGGATGGTCCACATTAGCTTTCTGAACCATTTTCTCAACTCACTAGGTTTAGAGAATTTAATGAGATGATGCATATGTTGTGTTTCTTTGGTAGTGAACACTCAAAAATATTAGTTATTATAATTAGCCTATGATTTCTTATCATTTCCATCACTGCCACATATTTTTGCTATCTTCGTCCCAGATACTTGGTGTCACCTTAGACTCCATGGCTGCCCATTGCTCCCTAGTGTGATGTCCTACCTTTCCTAGAAAATGAATCTCATTGTCCAGACCTTCTTTCTGTCCTGAAGCCTCACACTTTTGATTCAATCCTTTTGGATGATATTCCCTAATATAAGGCAATTGACTCTGTTATTTACCAATGAGGTGAGCTCTGTGAGGTTATTTCTTCAATTGTAAAATAAAAATAATACTTCCTTCTTCATATGGCTGTTGAGAGGATTAACAGAGATGATCCAAGTAAAGGATTTAGCATAGAGCCTGGACTATGGTTCTCTGTAAGTGTTGGCTGCTCTTATTTCTGTGTATTTGTCAAAATTGGAGGGTTATGAGGCTGACAGAAAGATACCAACAAACATAAGTTTAGATGACATTTCTTTCATGACAAAGGATTCAGAAACATAGAGGGATGTTTTTGTATAGCAGTAAAGGGGACATCATGTTCTCCAGTGATGTCTGGCTCTTAGGTTACCACACTTGCATCTAGGGAATCGCAGCTGTGAGCAACACCAGCAACATGGAGTAAGGGTTTTGCCAGGTTTCAAAAGATCCTTTTGGCTTGAGCTTCCTGGTGGAGACGCAGCACAGTGGCCTCTGCAGCACACACAGGTCCAGAATACAACCAGACAGCCCAAATAAAGGACACACCAAGAACAACAAGTGGAGAAAATCTGGGAGAATGCAACCTTGAACTCCACAAATCTCCTAACACAGAAGGGTGCTCAACTAAGGCAAGGAAGCAAAGCAGGTTAAACCAAAGAAAAAGCAAAATAGTAAAAATCAAGCAACAGCAGACACACAAAATGGGGAAAAAAAATCAGTCCATCACCAAAAGGAAAGGGATAATCCCAAGAAAGACCACCAAATGAAACAGAGGCACCTGAACTATCAGATAAGGAATTCAAAAGAATGATACTACAGAAGCTCAGTGAGCTCAGACACATCAAAGAAAACTATAAACAGCTCCAGGAGAACTACAAAGAATTCCAGGTAAATTACAAGGAACTTACTGAGAGCTATAACAGCATGAAAAAGGATATAGAAAATATCAATAAGTGCCAGGAGGAAATGAAGAATACAATTTCTGAATTGAAGAATACAGTAGAAGGAATCAACAGTAGGCTAGAGGAAGCAGAGGACCTGATCAACGAGTTGGAGGATAATATAGACAAATACTCCAAGACAGTACGAGAGAATAAAAAAAAAAAAAAAAAAAAGTGCTGAACAAGATGGAAGATGGGTTAAGAGAGCTGTAGGACAACATGAAACGTAACAACATCCGTATCATAGGGATACCAGAAGGAGAAGATAAACAAGGAATGGAAAACCTGTTCAAAAAAGTCATGATAGAAAATTTTCCTAACATGATGAGTGAAAACATTAATCCAGTTCAGGAAACACAGAGGGTCTCGATGAGGATCAACCCAAACAGACGAGCACCAAGGCACATTATTATTAAAATGGCAAATTTCAAAGACAAAGAGAGAATCCTAAAAGCATCAAGAGAGAAAAGACAAATAACGTACAAAGGGGCTCCAATAAGGCTATCAAATGATTATTCAACAGAAACAATTCAACCCGGAAGGGAATGGCAAAAAGTATTTCAAGTCATGGTAAACAAAGGCTTGCAACCAAGAATACTCTACCCAGCATGGCTCTCATTCAAGATAGAAGGAGAAGTAAGGAGCTTCCCAGACAGAAAAAGTCTAAAAGAATACATCTGTACCAAACCAGCATTGCAAGAAATGCTAAAGGGTCTGCTATAAAAATAAGTAAACAAATAAAATGAAGAAACAGAGAAAGCCAAAGACGAATACAGACACAAAGGGAGAAAATGACAATGAATAAGTATCAATCAATAATAAACTTAAATGTAAATGGATTAAATGCACCAATCAAAAGATATAGGGTAGCTGAATGGATAAGACAACATAACCCACATATATGCTGTCTCAAGAGACCCACCTCAGAACAAAAGATCGACACCGATTGAGAGTGAAGGGATGGAAAACTATATACCAAGCAAATGGACATGAAAAAAAAGCTGGAGTAGCAATACTGATTTCAGACAAAATAGATTTTACAATGAAGGCCATAAAAAGGGAGAAAGATGGGCATTTCATAATACTTAAGGGAACAATCCATCAAGAAGAAATAACTCTGATAAACTTATACGCACCCAACATAGGAGCTCCGAAATATATACGGAAAATCTTGGAAGACTTTAAGAAAGACGTAAACAACAACACACTAATAGTAGGGGATTTTAATATCCCACTATCAACAATGGACAGATCTTCCAAACAAAAAATTACCAGAGATGTTGTGGCATTGAACAACACTCTAGAGGAAATGGACCTAACTGATGTATACATAGTCTTTTACCCCAAAGAAGCAAAATACACATTATTTCCAAATGCACATGGATCATTCTCCAAGATAGACCACATGGTATGTCACAAGACAAGCCTCCACAAATACAGGAAAATTGAAATCATACAAAGTATCTTCTCAGATCACAATGGCTTGAAACTGGAAACCAAACTCAAGGGAAAAACCTCCAAATTCTCTAATTCATGGAGACTGAATAGCATGCTTTTAAGCAATGAAGGGGTTAACGGTGAGATCAAAGATGAAATCAAAAAGTTCCTGAAAACAAATGACAATGAACACACAACAGCCCAAAACCTATGGGATACAGCAAAGGCAGTTCTCAGGGGGAAATTTATAGCAATACAGGCCTTCCTAAAAATGTCACAAGAAGTTTATAAAAACAACCTAATCATAAAGCTGCAAGAACTAGAGGAGCAACAATAAAGCCCAGAGCAAGTAGACGGAAGGAAATCATCAAGATCAGAGCAGAACTAAATAACTCAGAGATTCAAACTACAATTCAAAGAATGAACAGGTCCAGGAGCTGGTTCTTTGAAAAAATAAACAAAATTGACAAGCCCTTATCCAGACTCATCAAGAAAAAGAGAGAGAGGACCCAAATAAAGAGAATCAGAACTGACAGAGGAGAAATCACAACTGATACCTCAGAAATACAAAAGACTGTAGGAAATTACTACAAACAACTCTATGAAAAAAAATATGACAACCTGGATGAAATGGACACATTTCTGGAAAGGTATAATCTACCAAAACTGAATGCAGAAGAAGCAGAAAGCCTGAACAGGCCAATAACTATTAGTGTAATTAAAGAAGTCATCCAAAATCTCCCAAAGCACGAAAGCCCTGGTCCAGATGACTACACAGGTGAATTTTACCAAACATTTAAAGAAGAACTAACTCCTATCCTCCTCAAACTATACCAAAAAATTTAGGAAGAGGGAAGACTCCCAAACTCTTTCTATGAGCCCAATATTGTTCTAATCCCAAAACCAGGACAAGATACAACTAAGAAAGAAAGCTACAGGCCAATATCTCTGGTGAACATAGATGCTAAAATTCTCAACAAAATATTGGCCAACCGGATTCAGCAGCATATTAAAAAGAGCACACACCATGATCAAGTGGGCTTCATCCCAGGGATGCAAGGATGGTACAACATTTGTAAATCAATAAATGC
>PVIW01006434.1:57638-80209 GCA_004026585.1 Noctilio leporinus
AGCAAAATGGGAATAGAGGGAGCATACCTCAACATCATAAAGGCCATCTATGAGAAACCTGAAGCCAACATCATACTTAATGGACAAAAACTGAAAGCTTTCCCCCTAAGATCAGGAATGAGACAAGGCTGTCCACTTTCTCCACTTCTATTCAACATTGTCTTGGAAGTTCTAGCTATAGCCATCAGAGAAAAAAAAGCAATCAAATGTATCCAAATTGGAAAGGAGGAAGTCAAACTGTCATTATTTGCACATAATGTGATAGTGTACATACAAATCCCAATGGGCTCCACCCAAAACTTACTCAACCTAATAAGCAAATTTAGCAAAATAGCTGGGTATAAAGTCAATATCCTGAAATCAAAAGCATTTTTGTATACCAATAATGAAACAACAGAAATAGAAGTGAAAATACAAATCCCATTGACCATAGCAACAAGAAATATTAAGTACCTAGGAATAAACTTAACTAAGGAGGTGAAAGCCCTGTACTCAGAAAACTACAAAATAGTGAAGAAGGAAATCAAGGAAGATACAAATAAATGGAAGCATATACCATGTTCATGGATGGAAAGAATTAACATCATTCAAATGTCCATACTACCCAAAGCAATCTACATATTCAATGCAATCCCAATTAAATTACCAATGACAGACTTCACATAAATAGAGAAAATACTTCAAAAATTTATATGAAGCCAACAAATAACCACAGCAATCTTGAGAAAGAAGAACAAGGTAGGAGGAATTACAATACCGGACTTCAAACAATTCTACAAGGCTACTGTCATCAAAACAGCCTGGTACTGTAATAAGAACAGACATATAGATCAATGGAACAGAATAGAGAGCCAAGAAATTAACCAAGGACACAATGGTCAACTAATATTTTACAAAGGTGGAAGGGACATAAAATGGAGTAAAAACAGTCTCTTCAACAAATGGTGTTGGGAGAACTGGACAGCAACATGTAAAAAGATAAAACTAGACCACCCACTTACACCATACACCAGAATAAACTCAAAATGGATAAAGGATTTAAATATGAGCAGGGCCACCATAAAGGTCCTGGAAAAAAATATAGGCAGTAAACTTTTGGATATCCTATGCAGAAATATGTTTACTGATACTTCACCAAGGAAAAAGGAAATAAAAGAATGAATCAACAAATGGGACTATATCAAATTGAAAAGTTTCTGTTCAGCTAAAGAAAATATCAGCAAAATTCAAAGGGAACTAACTGTATGGGAAAACATAATTGCAAGTGATATCTCAGACAAGGGTCTGATCTCCAAAATAAATAAAGAACTAATGCGACTCAACACCAGGGAGACAGACAGCCCAATTAAGAAATGGGCAAAGGACCTGAACAGACAACTCACTGAGGAAGATATACAAAGGGCCCAGAGGCATATGAAAGAATGCTCAACATCACTAGTCATCAGAGAGATGCAAATTAAAACCACAATAAGATACCTTCTCACACCTGTCAGAATGGCATTCATCAACATATCAGTAGACAAGTGTTGGGGAGGATGCGGGGCAAAGGGAACCCTCATACACTGTTGGTGGGAATGTAGGCTGGTGCAGCCACTGTGGAAAACAGTATGGGGTTTCCTTAAAAAACTAAAAATGGAACTGCCTTTTGATCCAGCTATTCCACTACTTGGACTATACCCAAAGAATCCTGAAACACCAATTCATAAGAACCTATGCACACCTATGTTCATAGCAGCATTATTTACAATAGCCAAGTGCTGGAAACAGCCTAAGTGCCCATCAGTGGAGGATTGGATCAAAAAACTTTGATACATTTACACAATGGAATTCTATATAGCAGAAAGAAAGAAGGAACTTGTACCCTTTGCAACAACATGGATGGAACTGGAGAGAATTATGCTTATTGAAATAAGCTAGTCAGTGAAGGACAAATATCATATGATCTCACCCATTACAGGACACTAATGAACAAAACTAACAAGCAAAACAGAACCAAATGTATGAATACAGTGAATAGGCCTTCAGTGGTCAGGGGGAAAGAGGTTGGGGGGAGGGGGGAGGCAGAGGCAGGGAAGGGGAGCAGCTTAGACAAGAACCTAGTATAAAGGAACCATGGACATGGACAACAGGTGGGATTGACTGTGGAGAATGGGTGGGTGGGGAGGGGGTCGGAGGGGAGCAAAAAGACGATGAATATAATACAACAACAATAATAATAAAAAAAAGATAAATAAATAAAGAAATAAAGATTAAAAAAAAAAAGATCCTTTTGCCATTTCTACTTTTAAAAAGTATTTTAATCCTCCTCTGGTCCCACCTAACATTCTGTGGGCCATGGCTACAAATATACCTACCCGCCCACCAGAGGTAAACAAATAATCATAAGTCTTTCAGGTCCCTAAGTATTTATGCCGGAGACTAGCAGAGAGGACATTTCTGTTCCTGGAAATATCAGTTAGGAGGGCAAGGCTCCGGCCTGTTTGAGGTCTATTGCAGGGCTAGGTGGATGCTTTGGAACGGAGTTTATTTTTATCTGAAGTAGTAAGGCCTTGTCAAATTATAATAGAGCATCTCTAGATGAGATGCTTTTTCTCCTTAGAAAATGCTCGACATAAAATGCAAACTTTTAAAAAATTTAATTATGCAGTGTATAGGTAGAAAAGTGAGAGCCCCTGTTTCTTAATCCACATACCAGCCCTCCCAATCCCTACCCCACAGATATCATTGTTTAATTTTTGTTGTATATGCTTCTAGTGCTGTCCCCATCTATGTAAGAGTAAACATGTATATTCAAAGATAGGGTCCTACTGTAAAAATTAATCTGCTTCCTCCCTGACATAACAACAAGTTTTGGAGTTCATTGTGTGCCAATATATGAAACAATCTTTTTTAGCAACTGGGTAATATAATATAGATGGACATTTGGATTTCTTCCAATTTTCCTCTTTATGAATGAAATGCATTTTAGATAATGGCACTTATAAGTTAAGTTCTCTAAGTTCACAGCTATTAAGTGGAACAGTCTATGAGGAACCCTAACCCACAGTGAAATCCCCCATGCTGCCAATGAAATAACACCATCCCAAACAGCTCTGTGTAAGGGGAAGAAGATCTGGTCAGTGGCTCAAGGCCAAAGGCCCAGTTCTTTGTTCCAAAAGGTCTTTCTTATCAAAAGGGGTAAACTTGGAGGCATATAAGTTTTCAATCAATGCTAATCAATGCTAATTACAGGGAAACAGAAAAACAAGTGAGGGGGCAGGGAGATCTCACTCAGGTCAGGATGTGCATTCAAATTTTAAAAACTTCTGCAGTTGATACAACAAAGGATCAGGTGAGGGGAGAGAACAGGCAGGGCTTTATAGTACATAAAGTATTTTCCCATGACCTAGTCTCCCTCCCCCAACGCCACTGGTTTTAACATGGAAACATGTATGTACCCATCATTCCTGGTCTTCTGGTTGGGATTTACAGGTTTAGCCTGGTCCGCATGGGACTCTTGAGTTTCTATGTTTTCCCAGGTGGGCCCCAACAACAGTCAAGGTTTTGTCCCATTGTTGGCCGACTGCAGAATTCATGGTGTTAACTGCTAAGCATTGCCTTTACTTCTATAATGTAATTACTTGTAACCTAGTTCTCAAATGTAGGCAGAGTTTATGTGGTATCAATAAAATCTCAGAATTGGAAGGAACCTTTGAGATATATTATTTATTCCAAACTATGACTTTATAAACAAATAATTAGATAGTTCCTTTTTAGGAAAAATCACCCCTGAAACTTAACTTTGATCATATAAAGCTTTGTTAATGTATTTACATTTGTAGTGGTAGAAGTTCTGGGCTGCTTAAGCAATAATTTATCTGGTACCCTTTATATTTTATGCCACCATTTTTCCATGTGGTGTTCATAACAATCTGAAATAAGTGGGTTAAACTACTTTTATTATGCCCTTTTTACAAAAAATTAAAATGTTTAAACTTATACTGTTAGTTGCTCAAGGCAACCTGAATGGCAAGTGGAAGGTTTTTCTCTAAAGACAGTAAAGATTGAAGGCTATTAAGTAGGAAAGAAGTTGTGGAATATGGGTGAATGAGGGCAAGTACATGGTAACTTTGAAACTTCAGAATAGTTGTGGCAAGTGCCAAAATACTAAGTCAGGTCAGCCATTTATTTGTGATTAGATTAGGAGCATGGATTATTTTAATAGCTATCAGACTGGAAAGAAGGGGGTAGATGAAAGAAATATTGGGAAGACAATATTGCTAGAGATTGGTGACTGGATAGAGGCATTAGAGAAAGCAAAGAGATAAGAATAATTTCAAACATATTGGCCAAATTATTTTGATAGTAAAACTGTTTACAAATAATAAAATTAAGTTTGGAGTGAAGAGTTGTTTGGATTAAAACTTATTGAATGCTAGTGGTTAGGTGTCTAAATAAAAATGTGCAGCAACCTTTAGAGAATGTAGGGCTGGGACTTGGGTGAGAGCAGTTTTGAATGTTTAGTCTCTATTAAGAGTCTTCTATCTTCATAGAATTGTTCACATATTCAGTATAACAAACATGTAAAGGGATCTTAACAATCATCTACTACACATCCCTTATTTTACAGATGGAACCTGTAAGTGAAGTAACTTGCACAGGGCTTCAAAGTTCAAGAATGGTGATGAAATAGCAGATATTTGGAGTATCACTTCCATGTTCTTTCCTAACCATTATAAACTGGCAATGGACCACTAATAGTTATGTTTAACCAGTATAATAGATTGTATTATTGTTCACAAACATTTGCTGCCTCTCTTTGAGAGAGGGTTATACTTCCCCTTCCCATTGAAATTAGCCTTGGTCACATGACAAACTTTGACCAATAAAATGTTAGCAGAGGTGATGTGAAAGAGTTTTGAGAAAAACTTTCAAGTCTTGCTTTAAGTGCAGAGCTTAAGTGCATTATTTACCAGGGTATTTTTTTCTGTTGTCATGAGGCCATCAATATTCTGGATAGAAGTAGCTTTGTCAACCTGTGTTCTAGACTGAATATGATATGGGGCAGATATACTGCTGACCTATGAAGGCACTGTAATGTGGGTAAGGAACAAAGTTCTGTTGTAAGATTCCAGGGTCATGTGTAAATGTAGCATAACTTAGCCTATCCTAACTGACACAGCCTATATCATTAAAAAAATGAATCAGTGGCTAACATGTAAAAATTTAGAAAGTTTTAAAAATCCAGATTTTAGGTTTCTAATAAAAACTTGGAAGAGCTGGCAAATTTGGTCTACTTATACATATGGCATACATGGGCTGGGCTGAGTAGCAGCCACCCTCTTAGAAACATAAGCAGACCCTGAAATTTAACCCTAGCATCTAACACTCCATAACTCTACCTTATGCCCACCCATCTTTTTCTTTAATTATTTTCATTAGCTGTAAGGACCTTGTAAGCATTAGAATTTGCCACTACACTTTTATAAAAAATTTGTACTCCTACGGGAAAATTTTTGAGACAAAAAGAACAGAAGTTTAGGTAGTTTCCTCCTACAGGGTAAGAAAAACAATAAGTGAGATGAGAATAACTAATTAGAAAAGTAAGAAGGGAACCAGAATTGGATAGTGATCAAAACAAACAAAAATAAGAAGGATCCCTGGCTGGTGTGGCTCAGTGGACTGAGCACCAGCCTGCAAACTGAGGGGTTTCCTGTTTGAATACCAGTCCAGGCACATGCCTGGGTTGTGGGTCAGATCCCCAGTTGGGGTGCAGAAGAGGCAATCACACATTGGTGTTTCTCTCCCTCTCCTCCTCCCTCCCCATCTCTCTAAAAATAAATAGTAAATAAAATTTTTAAAAAACTTAAACTAGAAGAGCCAAGAAGGAGGATTGCTCAATCTCAGTGAAAACTACAGAGTCCAAGAATAAAGACAGTATAAAAAAACAAACAAACAAAAAAAAAAAAACAGGTAATATGTGACCTTTGAGGGCATAATTGCAATGTTTTAGTAATTGTGGAAGCCAGAAGATAAAAGATTAGGGAACAAAGAGCTGCTAAGAAAAATGGAGGTACAGAGATAAATTTTTTCATTAGTCTGACATAGGATGGAAGGAGAAAATAATTGGTTTGTAAAATAACAGCAGAGTCAAGCCAAAGGTGCTTTTTTTCCTATTCATTTTTGAGACTAGGAGGAATACGTGTTTACAAAAGATTGACAAAAGAGCCAGTAAGAAGGAGCCATGTAATTGAGGGAGCAATGTCTGGGAAGTGGTAGGGAGGCTTTGATGGAGAATAAAGAAGCAGATGATAAGGGATAATATACTTTCATCGAAGTACACTAATATGGAATATGGGGTCTTAATAAATCATCAGTGACTCAGAAAAGAGCAGTGCATAAACCACCATGGTGGGGGTAGGGTAAGGGAAGAATGATGACCTTGTGTAGGAATTTATAGAATATCTTCTTTCTCTGGTTACAGTCTTGAATGAGGAGTAGACAAACAGTGAAGAATCTGATAACTGAGAGACTGAATGACATTGATGGCAGGTAGCTGAGCCGTGCACCCAGATACAACCTTAGTGACTTTTTGGACCCAATTTCTGTCAGTTATCTAATTGCACTAATAAGAAATGTCTCTTATCACCCATAGGTTAATGACTTTGGAAAGAAAAAATGCAATTTACTATGATAACAGGAAGGGCAATGCAAATGACCACTGAGGAACATGAAATGTACCTAAGGGCTTTGAACTTCATTTCAAGAAGTAAACATATGCTCATCAAGAATCACCCTCTTCTTGAAGAGAGAATACAGAATTACAAAATATGCTAAATTCAGTAGTTTTCAACCTGTGATCTTAGACCCCCTGGAGACCCTCTTGGTGGTCTTCTCACTGGACCATTATACTGTTAGTATTTATAATATGAAGGCATTTATATTCATCAATGGCATAAAATAAGGATTTAGTTATACTATATTAGCACCTCATTATCATACTTGGATTTGGATAAAAAATAGCAACTGACCTATAGACCTTTCTTGTCATATCACAAAAAGAGAGCCACAATGAACCATGATGTTCCTGGAGACCATTCTGTCATTCCCAAGATGACTACAATAAGAGTATTTCCAAAGAGTTTCTAATGGGATCCTAGTGCAGAATGAGGGCAAATTAATAGTGCTGTTTTTTAAAATCTGCAAAAGCAGCATTTATGTCACTAGATCTGGTAAACTTTGTTTTGTGAAGGTATGAGGGTGGGGAGGGCACTTTAGATAGCATTCATGCCACTATATCTGATAAACTTTGTTCTGTGAAGGTATGAGGGTGGGGAGGGTGCTTTAGATAGAATCTGATAGTAGGTGTCCCAAAGAATCATTTGCTTTTGAAAAAGACTAGAAGATAGAAACAAAATTAGTATTCTTGCCAAATTCTTATGTAATTTTAGCTATTTTTATTCCTTTAGCAAGTTCATTTATTTTTGATATGAGTATTGAAAAAGGCCAGGATATAGAGAAAGTATTGGTCATGTGGTGGTGAGAAATGTCCTGCCTCCTTGTATGTGCAGGAAATGCATATAGAGAGAAGGGACTGATTGTTGGACTATGGAGTAAAAAAGAAAAAAGAAAAAGGAAAAGAAGGCAAAAAACAGAGAATGGTTATTTCTCATCTCTGTTTAATCACTTTTATTTTTTGCCACGACTATGCTAGGCACAAAAATGAAGAATTAGCACAGTGGGCAAGTCTCATGATCTGTTCAGCTTATTCTTATAAAGTGTTACAATTACACCTAAAGATATGATATTATAGAACTATTGACTCAGTTACCTTTTGACATCAACTATTTTCCTTAATGACATGAATGTAAATGATGTATTGGTTCATACTTCTATAGCTGGTCTCATATGAAAAATTGGGGGATCCTTTTCTAAGAAGTGATGTTTGTATGGGGACCAAATAGAAGCTAGTCAGTGGTGGTAGGGGGCAAATAAGTGAATTTATTATAGATAGAAGAAATATCATATACAGGTGCCCTGAGAAAGGAGGAAGCAGGGAGTTCTGATGATTTAAAGAAGGTCAATGAAGCATGGTGAGAAAATGAGAGTAGGCTGAAGAGATAGGTGAGGACAAAAAGTATAAGAATATCCTTTGTGGGGCTCAGTGTCCTGCTGAATATTCATTGAAAGCAAGTTCAGAATATTGTTAGAAACTTGTGGCCAAGATGAAGTATAGACAGACACACTTCATCTCCTTCTACAACCATAAAAAGGGTTACATCTACCTCAAAACAAAAAAAAAAAAATACTAGAAAAATTGAACTGTATGGAGGTCTAACAAAGATGTAAAGCAGTAATACTCATCTAGACAGGTGCAACCGCTCTACCTAAAACACAGATGCAAACACAGGAGACTGTCAAGTTCAGGAGATGGAGAAGTATTGCCCAGAGGAGGGAGCAGATCAAGGCTCCAGAGGGAGAACTAAGTACTGAGGAGATAACTAACTTAACAGATGCACAGTTCAAAACACTGGTGATAACAATGTTCACAGATTGAATATGGCAAACACATAAGGGAGGAAGTGAAGAAAAACCCACATGAAACCAATGGTGAAGGAAAGGAAGCCAGGGTTCAAAACAGTGATTTGGAACATAAGGAAGAAATAAACAGTCAACATTACAGAATGAAGAAACAAGAATTGAAAAAAAATGAGGAGAAGCTTAGGAACCTCTGGTGCAACTATAAATGTACCAACATCTGAATCATAAGGGTGCCAGAAGGAGAAGAGGACAAATGAGAAATTGAAAACTTGTTTGAAAAAATAATAAAGGAAACTCCTCTAATTTGACAAAGGAAATGAACATACAAGTCCAGGAAGCATAGAGAGTCCCAAAGAGGACCACACCAAGACATATCATAATTAAAATGCTAAAGAGTAAAGATAAAGAGATCATCTTAAAAGCAGCAAGATAAAAGAAGAGAGTTATCTGCAATGAACTTCTCACAAGACTATCAGCTGATTTCTCAAAAGAAACTTTGCAGGCATGAAGGTGCTGGCGAGAAATATTCAAAGTGATGAAAAGCAAGGACCTACAAATAAGACTATTGTTTCCAGCAAACGTATCATTTAGAATGGAAGGGCAGATAAAGTGCTTCCCAGACAAGGTAAAGCTAAAGGAGTTCATCATTAATAAGCCCTTATTACATGAAATGTTAAAGGGACACATTTAAGAATAAGAAGAGCAAAATTATGAACATTAAAATAACAACAAATTCACAACTATCAACAAATGAATCTGAAAAAGCAAAAACAAACTGAGAAACAACCAGAACAGGAATAGATCCATAGGTATGGAGATCATGTGGAGGGTTGTCAGTGGGGAGAGGGAAGGGGGAGGATGAGAGAAAAGGTGCAGGAATCAAGATGCTTAACTGGTAGGTACAATATAAACAGGCAGACATTAAGAATCATATAGAAAAATGGAGAAGCAAAAAAACTTACATAAATGACCCATGGACATGAACTAAAATGTGTGCTACTGGAGGGATGGGTGGTACGGGCTGACAGGGGCAAAAGGGGAAAATTGGGGCAGCTATAATAGCATAATAAATAAAATATACTTTAAAAAAGAAATAAAAATAATATTGTTAGAGATATTGTACTAGAAATTCTCAGTTTCTTTTATACTCCTCAGGCATTCATTTGAGCTTTCATTGAATGGGTATATATTGAATGTCTATGCACCATGTACTTTGGGCCACTGAGTTGTATACTTCCAAGGTTTTTGCAAATTGCAGGCTGCCACCCACAATGTTGTAATTTTTTCAGTCCTGTTATATGGTAGAGTCAGATTCAACTTATTTTTAATTATTATTATCTTAGGTATAACATTGCTGGTTTGAGAACAGAGCTCAATGTCAGTGACTTCTGCTGCCAGAAATCTATAAAACACTTTTCAAGAATATTCTTAAACTCCTGGTGGACAAGAGCAAGTGAGGGAAAGAAACTACAGCTGTGTCTTCATGCCAATGACACAGTATTCGGGGAGATGTTAGTCTTAGTTCTCACAGCTTTCTTCTCCTCAGCTCTATGGGATTTGACAGAGTCTATAATCAGCATTTTGAAGGTTGGTAGATGCCACTTTTTCCTTCTTCTATCTTTTTAGCCTTGTTTTATTTAGATCCTGTTCCCAACCACCACTGCCTCTTTCCATTTTTCCATGTATTTTATTCAATTATCCTAGCTCTTTCTCTGTGCCTGAATACCAAGGGTATAGGCACTGCTTTCAATATGAAAGAAAACAGAGCTTCACTTAGATAAGCTATCCTTGACCCAGGAATAAAATTTTGAAGTCATCTTTGTCTTCTCATTCACAAATAGTACTTAATGCTGAAGGAACTAAGTCAATGACAAAAAAAGTGGATTTCTCATCTGGATACCCACTTAAGAAGATTTTTTTTCCAATTACTCTGGCCTTCATTGATTTCACCTTTCTCTGAAATGTATGATATATTCAATAAAAATCACAGGATTTAGCTCTTGATTATATATTATATTGAATTAGTTTCTAATTCTTTTTCTTAATTTTATTGTTGTTGTATTACACCCATCGCCTTTTTGCTCTGCTCTGTCACTTTCCCACCCACCCACTCCCCACCAAAGTCAATCCCACCTGTTGTCCATGTCCATGGTTCTTCCATACTAGGCTCTTATCTAAACTGCTCCCCTTCTTTGCTTTGTCCGCCTCCCTAGCCCTTCCCTTCCTCCTGGCCACTGAAGGCCTATTCACTCTATTCATATATTTGGTTCTGTTTTGCTTGTTGTTTGTTTTGTTCATTATTGTCCTGTAATGGGTAAGATCATATGGTATTTGTCTTTCACAGGCTGGCTTATTTCACTAAGTATAATACTTTCTAGTCCCTTTCCTTGTTGCAAAGGTGAGGAGTTCCTTCTTTCATTCTGCTGTGTAGTATTCCATTGTGTAAATGTACCAAAGTTTTTGGATCCAATCATCCACTGATGGGCACTTAGGCTGTTTCCAACACTTAGCTATTATAAATAGTGCTGCTATGAAGATAGGGGTAATAGGTTCTTATTGGTAATAGGTTCTGAATTGGTATTTCAGAATTCTTCAGGTATAGTCCTAGTAATGGAATTGCTGGATCAAAAGGCAGTTCCATTTGTAGATTTTTAAGGAAACTCCATAGTGTTTTCCATAGTGTCTGCACCAGCCTGCATCCCCACTAACAGTGCACCAGGGTTCCCTTTTGCCCACATCCTGGCAAACACTTGTTGTTTGTGGATTTGTTGATGATTCCCATTTTGACAGATGTGAGGTGGTATCATAGTGGTTTTAATTTGCATCTTTCTGATGGCTAGTGATGTTGAGCATTCTTTCATATGCATCTGGGCCTTTGTATGTTTTCCTCAGTGATCAGGTCTTTTGCCTATTTTTTAAAATCGGGCTGTCTGTCTTCCTGGTGTTGAGTCACATTAGTTCTTTATATATTTTGGAGATCAAACCCTTGTCTGAGGTATCATTGGAAAATATGTTTTCCCATACAGTTGGTTCCCTTTGAATTTTGCTGGTGTTTTCTTTACTTGAACAGAAAGACTTCAGTTTGATATAGTCCCATTTGTTGATTTGTTCTCTGATTTCCTTTACCCTTGGTGAAGTATCAGTAAACATATTTCTGCATAGGATATCCAAAAGTTTGCTGCCTATATTTTTCTCCAGGACCTTAATGGTGGCACTGCTTATGTTTAAATCCTTTATCCATCTTGAGTTTATTCTGGTGTATGATGTAAGTTAGTGGTCTAGTTTGATCTTTTTGCATGTTGCTGTCCAGTTCTTCCAACACCTGTTGTTGAAGAGACTGTTTTTACTCCGTTTTATGTTCCTTCCCCCTTTGTCAAATATTAATTGACCATAGGGTCCTGAATTTATTTCTGAATTCTCTATTCCATTCCATTGATCTATATGTCTATTCTTATGTCCGTATCAGGTAGTTTCGATGACAGTAGCCTAGTTGTACTCTTTGAAGTCTGGTATTGTGATTCCTCCTACCTTGTTCTTCTTTCTCAAGATTGCTGAGGCTAATCCTGGGTGTGTTTGGCTCAATATAAATTTTTGAAGTATTATTTCTATTTCTGTGAGGTATGCCATTGGTATTTTAATTGAGATTGCATCAAATCTATAGATTGCTTTGGGTAGTATGGACACTTTAATGATGTTAATTCTTCCCATCCATGAAGATGGTATATGCTTCCATTTATTCGTATCTTCCTTGATTTCTTTCTTCAGTGTTCTGTAGTTTTCTGAGTACAGGTCTTTTACCTCCTTAGTTAAGTTTGTTCCTAGGTACTTTATTTTTCTTGTTGCTATGGTAAATGGGATTTGTTTTTTCACTTCTATTTATGAAGTTTCATGATTGGTATACAAAAATGCTTTTGATTTCTGAGTATTGACTTTATATCCAGCTATTTTGCTAAATTTGCTTATTAGGTGGAGTAGGTTTTTGGTGGAGCCTATTGGGTTCTTAATGTACACTGTCATATCATCTGCAAATAATGAAAGTTTGACGTACTACTTTCCAATTTGGATGCCTTTGATTCCTTTTTATTCTCTGATGGCTATGGCTAGAACTTCCAAGATGATGTTGAACAAAAGTGGAGAAAGTGGATAGCCTTGTCTCATTCCTGATCTTAGGGAGAAAGCGTTTAGTTTATGTCTGTTAAGTATGATGTTGGCTTCAGGTTTCTCATAGATGGCCTTTATGATGTTGTGGTATGCTCCTTCCATTCTCATTTTGCTGAGGGTTTTTTTTTTTTTATCATAAATGGTTGCTGTACTTTATCAAACAATTTTTTAGCATCTTTTGATATGATCATATGGTTTTGGTCTTTCAATTTGTTGATGTGGTGTATTACAATTATTGATTTATGAATGTTGTACCATCCTTGTATCCCTGGGTTGAAACCCACTTGATTTTGGTGTTTGATCTTTGTAATGTACTGCTGAATCTGATTGGCTAATATTTTGTTGAGAATCTTAGCATCTATGTTCATCAGAGATACTGGACTATAGTTTATTTTCTTAGTTGTCTCTTGACCTTGTTTTGGGATTAGAACATTATTGGCCACATAGAAAGAGTTTCAGAGTCTTCCCTCTTTCTGTATTTTTTGGTATAATTTGAGAAGGATAGAAGCTAGTTCTTCTTTAAATGTTTGGTAAAATTCACCTGTGTATCCATCTGGTCCCAGGCTCTTATGCTTTGGGAGATTTTGGATTACTTCTTCAATTTCATTAGTTATTATTGGCATATTCAGGCTTTCTGATTCTTTTGGATTCAGTTTTGGTAGATTATACATTTCCAGAAATGTGTCCATTTCATCCAGGTTGTCATAATTTTTGTCTTATAGTTGTTTTTAGCAATTTCTTACAATCTTTTGTATTTCTGAAGTATCAGTTGTGATTTCTCTTCTGTCAGTTCTGATTCTGTTTATTTTTCTTGATTTCTCTGGATAAAGGCTTGTCAATTTTGTATTTTTTATTGTTTCAAAGTATCAGCTCCTGGACTTGTTGATTCTTCGAATCATAGTTTGAGTCTCTATGTCATTTAGTTCTGCTCTAATCTTGATGATTTCCTTCCTTCTACTTTCTCTGGGCTTTGCTTTTGCTGCTCTGGTTCTTGCAACTTTATGATTAGGTTGTTTTTATAAACTTCTTGTGACCTTTTTAGGAAAGGCTGTATTGCTATAAATTTCCCTCTGGGGAATGCCTTTGTTGTGTCCCAAAGGTTTTGGACTATTGTGTGTTCATTGTCATTTGTTTCCAGGAAATTTTTGATTTCATCTTTGATCTTATTGTTGCCCCATTCATTACTTAAAAGCATGTTATTCAGTCTTCATGAGTTAGAGTTTTTTTGGTTTTTCTCCTTGAGGTTGGTTTCTAGTTTCAAGCCATTATCATCTGAGAAGATGCTTGATATGATTTCCATTTTCCTTTATTTGTGGAGGCTTGTTTTGTGACCTACCATGAGGTCTATCTTAGAGAATATTCCATGTGCATTTGAAAAGAACATGTATTTTGCTTCTTTGGGTTAAAAGTTTCTGTATATATTAGTTAGGTCCATTTCCTCTAGAGTGTTGTTCAGTGCCACAACATCTTTGGTGTTTTTTTGTTGGAAGATTTTTCCATTGTTGATAGTGGGGTATTTAAATCCCCTTGTATTAGTGTGTTGCTGTCTATATCCTTCTTGAAATCCTCCAAGATTTTCCTTATATATTTCAGAGCTCCTAATTTGGGTGTGTATATGTTTAACAGAACTATATCTTCTTGATGGATTGTTCCCTTAAGTATTATGAAATGTCCTTCTTTATCCCTTTTTATGGCCTTCATTGTAAAATCTATTTTGTCTGAAATAAGTATTGCTACTTCAGCCTTTTTTCATGTCCATGTGCTTGATATATATTTTTCCATACCTTCACTTTCAATCTGTGTAGATCTTTAATTCTGACACATCTCTTGAAGACAGCATATATGTGGATCATGTTTTCTTATTCATTCGGATTCCCTGGGCCTTTTGGTTGGCACATTTAATCCATTTACATTTAAGGTTATTATTGATTGATATTTATAGCCATTTTTCCAATTTGTACCTGTGGTCATCTTTGGCTCTCTGTGTCACTCTCTGTTTCTTAGCTTTTTAAAGCAGACCCTTTAGCATTTCTTGCAATGCTATTTTGGTAGAGATATATTCTTTTAGTCTTCTTTTGTCCAGAAAACTCCTTATTTTTCCTTCCATCTTGAATGAGAGCCTTGCTGGGTAGAGTGATCTTGGTTGCAGGCCTTTGTTTACCATTACATGGAATACTTTTTGTCATTCCCTTCCAGCTTGAGTTGTTTCTGTTGAATAATCATTTGATGGCCTTATTGGAGCCCCCTTAGATGATATTTGCTGTTTCTCTCTTGATGCTTTTAGGATTCTCTCTTTGTCTTTGAGATTTGCGATTTCAATTATAATGTGTCTTAGAGTTGGTCTGTTTGGGTTTATCTCCATTGGGACCCTCTGTGCTTCCTGAACTTGATTAACGTTGTCACTCATCATGTTAGGGCATTTTTCTGTCATTGATTTTTAAAAATTTTTATTGTTGTTGTATTACATACATCCCCTTTTTGTTCCCCTCTGTCGCCCTTCCCACCCACCCATTCCCTAAAAAGTCAATCCCACCTTTTTTCCATGTCCATGGTCCCTTTATACTAGGTTCTAGTCTAAATTGCTCCCATTCCTTGCCTCTGACTCCCCCTCCCTCCAATCCCCATCCCCTGACCAGTGAAGGCCTATTCACTGTATTCATATATTTGGTTGTGTTTTGCTTGTTGTTAGTTTTGTTCATTATTGTCCTGTAATGGGTGAGATCATATGGCATTTGTCCTTCACTGACTGGCTTATTTCATGAAGCATAATACTCTCCAGTTCCATCCATGTTGTTGCAAAGTGTAGGAGTTCCTACTTTCTTTCTGTTGTGTAGTGTTCCATTGTGTAAATATACCAAAGTTTTTTTATCCAATCATCCACTGATGGGGAATTAGGCTGTTTCCAGCACTTGGCTATTGCAAATAGTGCTGCTATGAACATAGGTATACATAGGTTCTTATGAATTGGTGTTTCAGGATTCTTTGGGTATAGTCCAAGTAGTGGATTCACTGCATCAAAAGGCAGTTCCATTTTTAGTTTTTTAAGGAAACTCCGTACAGTTTTCCACAGTGGCTGTACCAGCCTACATTCCCACCAACAGTGCGCCCTTTTCCCCATATCCTCAGCAACACTTGTTGTTTGTTGATTTGCTGATGATTGCCATTCTGACAGGTGTGAGGTGGTATCTTATTGTGGTTTGAATTTGCATCTCTCTGATGACTAGTGATGTTGAGCATTCTTTCACATGCCCCTGGGTCCTTTGTATATCTTCCTCAGTGAGTTGTCTGTTCTGGTCCTTTGCCCATTTTTTAATTGGGCTGTCTGTCTCCCAGGTGTTGAGTCACATTTGTTATTTAGATATTTAGATATTTTGGAGATCAGACCATTGTCTGAGGAATCAATGGCAATTATGTGTTCCTATACTGTTGGTTCCTATTGAATTTTGCTAATATTTTCTTTAGCTGAACAGAAACTTTTCAATTTGATATAGTCCCATTAGTTGATTTGTTCTTTGATTTCCTTTGCTGATACTTGGTGAAGTATCATTAAATATATTTCTGCATAGGTTATCCAAAAGTTTACTTCCTATATTTTTCTCAAGGACATTTATGGTGGCACTGCTTATGTTTAAATACTTTATCCATTTTGAGTTTATTCTGATGTATGGTGTAAGTTGGTGGTCTAGTTTGATCTTTTTGCATGTTGCTGTCCCGTACTCCCAACACCAGTTGTTGAAGAGACTGTTTGTACTCCATTTTATCTTCCTTCCCCCTTTGTTGAATATTAGTTGACCATAGAGTCCTGGGTTAACTTCTGGGCACTCTATTCTGTTCCATTGATCTATATGTCTATTCTTATGTCAGTACCAGATACTTTTGATGACAGTAGCCTTGTAGTATTGTTTGAAGTCTGGTATTGTGTTTCCTCCTACCTTGTTCTTCTTTCTCAAGATTGCTGTGGCTATTCGTGGGCATTTTTGGCTCCATATAAGCTTTTGAAGTATTTTTTCTATTTCTGTGAAGTCTGTCATTGGTATTTTAATTGGGATTGCATTGAATCTATAGATTGCTTTGGGTAGTATGGACATTTGAATGATGTTAATTCTTTCCATCCATGAACATGGTATATGTTTCCATTTATTTGTATCTTCCTTGATTTCTAACTTCATTGTTCTGTACTTTCTGAGTACAGGTCTTTTGCCTCCTTAGTTAAGTTTATTCCTAAGTACTTTATTTTTCTTGTTGCTATGGTAAATGGGATTTGTTTTTTCACTTCTATTTCTGTTGTTTCATTATTGGTATACAAAATTGCTTTTGATTTCTGGATATTGACTTTATACCCAGCTATTTTACTTAATTTGCTTATTAGGTTGAGTAAGTTTTTGGTGGAGCCCATCAGGTTTTGTATCTACACTATCATATCATGTGCAAATAATGACAGTTGACTTCCTCCTTTCCAATTGGGATGCCTTTGATTCCTTTTTCTTCTCAGATTGCTATGGCTAGAACTTCCAGGACAATGTTGAATAGAAGTGGAGAAAGTGGACAGCCTTGTCTTGTTCCTGATCATAGGGGGAAACCTTCCAGTTTTTGTACATTAAGTATGATTTTGGCTTCAGGTTTCTCATTTAGGGACTTTATGATGTTGATGTATGCTCCATATATTCACATTTTGCTGAGAGTTTTTATCATAAATGGTTTTTGTACTTTATCAAATGCTTTTTCAGCATCTATTGATATGATCATATGGTTTTTATCTATCAATTTGCTGATGTGGTGTATTACTTTTATTGATTTATGAATGTTGTACCATACTTGCATCCCTGGGATGAAAACCACTTGATCATGGTGTATGATCTTTGTAATATACTGCTAAATCTGAATGGCCAATATTTTGTTGAGAATTTTAGCATCTATGTTCATCAGAGATATTGACCTGTAGCTTCCTTTCTTAGTTGTGTCTGCCCTGGTTTTGGTATTAGAATTATATTGGCATCATGGAAAGACTTTGGGAGTCTTCCCGCTTCCTGTGTTTTTTGGTATATATTGAGAAGGATAGGCGTTACTTTTTCTTTAAATGTTTTGTAAAATTCACCTGTGTATCCATCTGGTCCCGGGCTTTTGTGCTTTGGGAGATTTTGGATTATGTCTTCAATTTCACTCGTTGTTATTGGCCTATTCAGGGTTTCTGCTTTTTCTGTGTTCAGTTGTTGTAGATTATACATTTCCAGAAATGTTTCCATTTCATACATGTTTTTATATTTTTGTCATATAGTTATTTTAATAATTTCTTACAATCTTTTGTATTTCTGAGGTATCAGTTGTGATTTCTCCTCTCTCAGTTCTGAATCTGTTTATTTGCTTCCTGTCCGCCTTTTTTTGATTAGACTGGATAAAGGCTTGTCAATTTTATTTATTTTTTAAATGAACCAGCTCCTTGACCTGTTGATTCTTTGAATTGTAGTTTGAATCTCTGAGTTATTTAGTTCTGCTCTGATCTTGATGATTTCCTTCCTTCTACTTGCTCTGGGCTTTATTGTTGCTCCTCTAGTTCTTGCAGCTTTATGATTGGGTTGTTTTTATAAACTTCTTGTGACATTTTTAGGAAGGCCTGTATTGCTATAAATTTCCCTCTGAGCACTGCTTTGCTGTATCCCATAGGTTTTGGGCTGTTGTATGTCATTTCTTATTTGTTTCCAGGAACTTTTTTATTTCATCTTGATCTCATTGTTAACCCACTCATTGCTTAAAAGCATGCTATTCAGTCTCCATGAGTTAGAAAATTTTTGTTTTTTTTTCCAATGAGATTTGTTTCTAGTTTCAAGCCATTGTGATCTGAGAAGATGCTTGGTATGATTTTCATTTTACTGTATTTGTGGAGGCTTGTCTTGTGACATGCCATGTGGTCTGTCTTAGAGAATGATCCATGTACATTTGAAAAGAATGTGTATTTTGCTTCTTTGGGGTAAAAGACTTTGTATACATCAGTTCGGTCCATTTCCTCTGGAGTATTGTTCAGTGCCACAACATATTTGGGGTTGTTTTGTTTGGAAGATCTGTCCATTGTTGATAGTGGGGTATTAAAATCCCCTACTATTAGTGTGTTGCTGTCTATATCTTTCTTAAAGTCTTCGAAGATTTTCCTTATATATTTCGTAGCTCCTATGTTGGGTACATATATATTTACCAGTTATTTCTTCTTCATGGATTGTTTCCTTAAATATTGTGAAATGCCCATCTTTGTCACTTTTTATGGCCTTCATTGTAAAATCTATTTTGTCTGAAATAAGTATTGCTACTCTGGGTTTTGTTTTCATGTCCATTTCTTTGATATATATATATTTTTATCCCTTCTCTCTCAATCTGTGTCGTTCTTTTGTTCTGAGGTGGGTGTCTTGAAGACAGCATATATGTGGGTCATGTTGTCTTATCCATTCGGCTAACCTATGTCTTTTGGTTGGTGCGTTTAATCCATTTACATTTAGTGTTATTATTGATTGATACTTATTCATTGCCATTTCTACATTTGTATCTGTATTCTTCTTGGGCTTTCTCTATTTTTTTATTTTATTTGTTTATTTATTTTTAAAGCAGACCATTTAGCATTTCTTGCAATGCTGGTTTGGTAAAGATGTATTCTTTTAGTCTTTGTTTTTTTTTTTTTTTTGTCTTGGAAACTCCTTATTTCTCCTTCTATCTTGAATGAGAGCCTTGCTGGGTAGAGTATTCTTGGTTGCAGGCCTTTGTTTACCATGACTTGAAATAGTTTTTGCCGTTTCCTTCTGGCTTAAATTGTTTCTGTTGAATAATCATTTGATAGCCTTATTGGAGCCCCCTTATATGTTATTTGTTGTTTCTCTCTTGATGCTTTTAGGATTCTCTCTTTGTCTTTGAAATTAGCCATTTTAATAATAATTTCCCATGTTGTTGGTCTGTTTGGGTTGATCTTCATTGGGACCCACTCTGCTTCCTGAACTGGATTAATGTTTTCACTTATCATGTTAGGGAAATTTTCTATCAGACTTTTTAGAACAGGTTTTCCATTCCTTGTTTCTCTTATCCATCTGGTATCCCTATGATAAGGATGTTGTTATGTTTCATGTTTTCCTGCAGCTCTCTTAAACCCTCTTCAATCTTGTTCAGCCTTTTTTTATTCTCTTTTACTGCCTTGGAGTATTTGTCTACATTATCCTCCATCTCGCTGATCGGGTCCTCTGCTTCCTCTAGCCTACTGTTGATTCCTTCTAATGTATTCTTCAATTCAGAAATTGTATTCTTCATTTCCTCCTGGCACTTATTGATAATTTCCATGTCCTTTTTCATGCTGTTGTAGCTCTCAGTAGGTTCCTTATAACTTCCCTGGAGTTGTTTATAGTTTTCTTTGATGTGGCTGAGCTCATTGAGCTTCTCTATCATAATTGTTTTGAATTCCTTATCTGATATTTTGCATGCCTCTGTTTCATTTGGTGGTCTTTCTGGGGATTCTTCCTTTACTTTTCATGATGTACTGATTCTTTTTTTCCCCATTTTGAGTGTCCGTTATTGCTTGCTTTTTATTTTTTTGTTTTTTCCTTGGGTTAATCTGCTTTGCTTCCTTGCCTTATTTGAGCACCCTTCTATGTTAGGAGGTTTGTGGAGTTCAATGTTGCAGTCTCCCAGATTTTCACCACTTGTTGTTCTTGGTATGTCCTTTATTTGGTCTTTCTGGTTGTATTCTGGACCTGTGGGCTTTTAGCAGGAACAAAAGGAAACAAAAAAAGAAAAGAAAAGAAAAAATAAAAAAAAAGATAAGAATAATAATAAGAGAGGGTTTAGATAGCTGTTAACCTTTAATAATCCCTGACTGGTCCAAATGGAGCCAGGACGTGAGGGCATTTAGCAGAAAAAAATTATATATATATAATTTATATATATATATATATATATATATATATATATATATATATATATATATGTATGATAAGCAAAAATGGTTTAGGTGGCTGTTCACCTTTAATAATCCCTGATTGGTCCTGGTGTAGCCAGGATATGTGGGCTTATAGAAGAGAAAAAAAAACAAAAACAAAAACAAAAAATTTAAAAAAAATTTAAGAAAAGAAAAAAAAGAAAATAACAAGAAAAAGAACAAATAATATTAATAAAGAAAGGGTTTAAGTGGCTGTTCACCCTTTATGATCTCTGATTGGTCCAGGTGGAGCCAGGACCTGTGGGCTTTAACAGGAAGAAAAGAAGAAAAAAGGAAGGAAAAAAAAAAAGAAAAAGGAAGAAATAAAAGAATAAAGAAAGGGTTTAGGCAGCTGGGGAGGGGAGGAATACTTAGATTGAGGACTGGGAATGTGTTGTAGCCTGAGAGTGAGTAGACTTTAAATTGAAAGTAAGGGGAGGGTCGTGGGTATTTAGATGGATTGAGATAGGGGTGGACGATTAAAAATATGTGAGAAGTAACTTTTGAAAAGGATATGTTGGGGATTAATACTTCATGTAGCTCTCAGTGTAACTCAGGTGCTTGTGATGTGCTGCGATCCATTTCCCTGATTCTGCCTCTTTTTCTTTGTCAGGTCTCTGCAGTCTACAGTCTAGCTGGTCTTGGAATGGCAAGGCCTATAATTGTCACAGTCAGGGCAGATTCTGAGTGTCAGCCCCCAGGTAGGCTGGGCCTTCAGTAGCCTAGCTGGGTTTTAGGGCTGCAGGTGTTCTGGGGCCTGTAGGGTGCTCCCTCCAACTCCTAGAAGAGGTTCCTGCCTGTGATAGGCTGCTGGCACCCCTGCAGGGTGGCCTGCAACCTCGCTGGCTTCTGTGATGACTGGCCCTGCCCCCAAAGCTCCCGGAAAAGGCAGCCCCCTTCCACCAACAGTGCCCACAGTTTGCCAACACTGCCCAGCTCCCCCTGGTGAGGGCCAATACTCCAAGCAGATCAGCTCTCTGAGGAGTCCTTTAAGCTGCCTTTGTGATGTGCTCCTCCCAGGAAGTCTGAGGCCTTTGTCCCAGGCAATGGGCAGGTCAGTTGCCCCAGCCGCAAGTTCCTGGCTGGCAGTTTAGAGTTTCAGCGGGAGCCTGGGGGCCTGTGTGGGTGCGCAGGGCTGGGCCTTCCCCCTCATAGGGGCTGCAAGCCGCTGTTTCCCTGGTTGGCCAGCAGTACCATTTTTGGCCCTCTTGCTGCTCTGGCTGGTGCACTTCCCTGCTCCCCCAGCTCCTGCTCCCTGCTGGACTCTTCTCCTCAGCCTCTGATTCAGTAAGGAACTTCCTCTCCCTGTTGCTGGATGGAGGCTCTCACAGAGTCCCTCCCCTGCAGGAGTTCAATTCCTTGTTCCCTCTGGCATTTGCCCTTGCTGCCCACACTTCACTGCTCAGATTTCTAGTTGCCAGGTAGCCTGGAGCTGACTTCAGTTAAGCACGCCTCTCTGGGTAGAGCTGCCACTGCCCAGAGCCAACATAGGCCCACTGGCCAGATTGGAACTGTCTCACTTGCTCTCCTATAGGTCTCTGCTGCCTATGGGTTATGCTCCCCTGAGTCCAGATGCTGACTGCTCCAATTCTTAGGGACCTGAAGACATCTTGTGCTCCCTATCCTGTCCTCCGGCTGCTCTGGTACACTAATGCCATCAGCACTGTTCTCTACTCTTTCACCATCTTTGATCTCTATCATTGATTTTTTGAACAGGTTTTTCATTCCTTGTTTCTCTTCTCCTTCTGGTATCCCTATGATACGGATGTCATTACATTTCATGTTGTCCTTCAGCTCTTTTAAAACCTCTTCATTCTTGTTCAGCCTTTTTTTATTCTCTTGTACTATCTTTGAATATTTTTCTTATCCGGTCTTCTGCTTCCTCTAACCTTCTGTTGATTCCTTCTACTGTATTCTTCAATTCAGAAGTTGTATTCTTCATTTC